>ONZK01004336.1:15974-30709 GCA_900322385.1 Pharnaceum exiguum | reverse complement strand
TAAGGTATTGAGTGGATGAGTGTCTCCGAAAAGCAATTTTTTAAAAACATCAAGAAATAAGTGTACAATATAATATGTATTGAAAACTCTTTAACGGTACTAACGGAAATTTAACACTGTTAGTCGTCGGACTGCTGCGAGACATAAGGGTCCAAGTAGGGATTATTGGGGGCAATTTCCGAAGTAGGGATTATTCCCGAATAATCACCCCAAGTAGGGATTATTGATGGCAAAAACCCCAAAAAAAAAAATATGCAAATTGTTCCATGCATCAATACAGTGTCAAGTGGCGCAAAGAGAAGAGTTGCAGGCTTGCAGCCAGCTATTAAAAGACGAAGCAATGATTGGTCATAATCTCACTCAATTGGTTGCTAGTTTGCTACCTTGGAGGCGAGGGCGTAATACAATCAATCACAAGGGAAAAGGTATAATAAAGGCACATTAGTGTGGTGAGGAACAAAGGGGAACAAAAGCGGTCCAGTCTATGCTGGCAGTGGCACCACTAGCCAGCATATTTGCCGAACCATTGCCCACATTCTCTAGGTTTAGATCCTTTCAAGTTTAATCTCATTAGAGTCATGACAGCAATTTGATTCCACATTTTATTCTGCCAAGCCATTTTCTCTTTCCAAGATACGCGTTCAGTAAGATTGTTGCATGGTTTCTCTTTTCAAATTAGTTACTTTTAACATTCATATATCCGATTTCCCTAAGTGTTTAATTTCAATCAATTCCCTAAAACATGAACCTATTTACTCCAATTCTCTTAGTGCCATGATATAGATGGCTGCAAACCTTACTTATCATTTATCAATAGGGCATGAAATATGGAAGTTGAATAAGTAAAAGTAAATCCCTACAACTACAAGATTACGGTTTTGATTCTTATAAATCTTACGGAGTAACTTTAATGTTATGGATGTATTAGTCAAGCTGGAAAAAATTTGACTATACTTGTTTCATCCATGAGACAATGTCACTAATGACCGGAGTCACTAATGACCATTAAAGGGTCATTAATCAACCTTTTATGTCATTAATGACCGCTTCTCATATATAAACGAGTTCACACATGTTTTTGTATTTGTCTAGTTGTTCAATCCGAGGTTCGTGTTTACTCAGTAAATCGTACAACCCCTATGTTATATTCTAACCTTCCGGATAACAACTCAGTTTAATAAATATACAAAAGCTTGAACTTTGTTCGTAAAAATTCATGTTAAAAGGTTGGTAGTGATCATCTTCTAACGAAAGTAAAAGTAGATATCAACTTCATCTATATCTTTAAGGCAAATTAAAGGACTAAATAATGGGGAGAAGAACCTCATGATTCCTAATGATGCACCAAGTAGGAGGGACTAGGGAGTCCTTTTCAATCTCGTGTCAACAAGGCCACAATATTGCCATAAAAGTGAAAGTGATTAGGCCTTCTAACCTCTTCACAAGAGTTTGCACAAGATAGAACCCCAACCTCCCCACCCTCCATGTTACAACTTTTTGCCTTAATTTGTCCCCACTTAGTCTCTTTTATATATTCGGCTCCCTTATTACTTAAACCCTTGCGTCTTCCCATCAATCTCTCATCATTTATCCATAATTTTCCATTTCAAGTCTGCCCTTGTACAAAAAAACAATGTGTTCTTCCAAGACAAGGTCACGCCCTTCTAGCTTAGACATGGACCAAAATGTTTCCAAGATCAATGGAAGGCCAGTCCTTCAACCAACTTGTAACCGTGTTCCAAGCTTACTAGAACGTCGAAATTCGATCAAAAAGAGCCCCCAAAAAACTCCCATTATTGCATTGCCTGCACCAAAGACTGCTAAACCTAAACTTTCTCCAAGTCCTCCCATTTCTCCCAAGCCAAAGTCACCAAAGAAAGTCGCTACTAATGGTTCAAGTTCAGGCACCGTCGACAAAAAACCAGTCAAAACTGGCTCACCCAAGGCCAATACAGAATCTTCCGCTACATTGAGACGATCATCGTCGAGTAAATTGGTTGAGTCTCCAGGAAGCTTAGCAGCTGCTAGGCGAGAACAAGTTGCTAATATGCAAGCTATGAGGAAGATGAAGATAGCACATTATGGAAGAACTAACTCTTCAAAGTATGCAGGAAAAGTTGTACCCATTGATTCTCCTACGGGTTCTGTAAACAACCCTGTGGCTGAAAAGAAACGTTGCGATTTTCTGTCTCCTAATTCAGGTAAAACAATACATGATCATCATCATCATCATCATCATCATCAAATCAATGTGCCCTTACCTCTGCCATAAAGAAAAAGGATGTTCTTGATAGTTAGAATGATCATAAGTTCCTAACTTCGGGTGTTAACGTTGTTAAATTGATTTCAGATCCTATTTATGTAGCGTACCATGATGAAGAATGGGGAGTGCCTGTGCATGATGACAAGTACGTATTTCACATAACATATATATATATTTATGTTTTTAAGTGATTATGGACTATAGCAAAATGGCTACAAAACCTTAGAATACTTATTTTGAGTGAAGTTGCGGACGTCAATACTTCAATGTAACAATGCATTTAGGGACAATCTCGAAACAACCTCCCTGTTTATGAAAACAGGCGTAAGGTTGCTTACATCCAGACTCCCGAGTACCTCTAGTAAATGTAGATTATGCTTGGTTGTTGTTGATGTGGTTGTGGTGGCATGAATATATGTCTTGTATCCTGATGTCCTAAGCATTATTTGAAATATGTCTTATATGCAGACTGTTATTTGAAATGCTGGTTCTGACTGCTGTTCAAGTTGGATCAGACTGGACATCTGTTTTAAGGAGAAGACAAAAGTTCAGGTGCGTTACAAAACATTAGACTGATATAGACCAATTTTTTGTGAAATTTAGTTAGTCTTAGAAAACAATTTTGATGAACTTTTCTGGTTTATATCATCTCAGGGAAGCATTTTCCGATTTCGAGCCCGAGATAGTAGCGAGACTTTGCGAGAGAGAGGTTGCATTCATCTGTAATGAATACGGTATTGAATTGGGTCAAGTCAGGGGAGCAATTGACAATGCAGGCCAAATCCTTAAGGTAGTTGGAATTTTTAATATTGCTTTTGAAGAGACGTTCCATTCTCTTTGCTGTCTCGTAACGCTAGTTTTTCAATTCTTGTTCGTTAATCTCCCTCAAAAGAAAAGGTTCCTACTAAGATCTTAGGAGGATGATCAAAATGAAGGTTTGTTGCATCGTGACCTTCGCTTAGCTAGATTGTCTAATTAAAAGTACCAAACTAATCGATTCAAATCTAAGAAACATTTATGTGAAACCGTTTCATATATGAGACTGGGCAAGAAGGATCATTATTGTATAGCCGAGGGGTATTTATTCTGCAGCGGAGGAGTCATTATCACCCATTCACCCAATCTCAAATATAAAACATGTTCACCAATTATTTTTTTCCTTCCAAGCTTGCATCATATTTATAGTCCTTAAAATTCCAAACACTTTTTTTAAAAAAAAAAAGAAGAGTGCCTTACTTGAACTCTTTCCAGGGTAATGTGCTTTCAACTAATTTAGGACGGCTTGATCAAGAAATGAATTTAGTTCATCTGGACATGTGGTAATCATAATGCTTAAAGCTACGCTTTCAACTATAGCGACCCTGGACCAGATCATGTTTTCATTGACATAATGACATTGACTTATACCGTTATACTAGTCACTTGACGTGTACTTCTTCAAGTACTATCTACTCTGTCTATTAGAAAATCTGTATTGCCACAAATAAAAGGGAGTCTACCAGTGATTGTATTTTACCGTATATTGGTTTTTCCTTTGGCAGGCTAGCAGCTAAGCACCTAAGTAGCTGTGTTGTACGGAGTAGTACCTTAAAATCCCATCAGTATTTATTTTGTACTTTTACTTTTAAAGGTTATACTGACCTCATAGATGAGAGGAATATGAGACTGATTATACATATGATTTCATTTGACTGATTTGAGAGTTGAGTTGGCTCGTACGTTTGTTTGTGGGCAGTGGGTACTTGTGCTTGTATCAGTCTGTTCGTGAGTCCTTCGTAAGTCGTAACTGACCTATATGAAGAACTTCCTTGCATTCATGTTTTGTACTCAGTTACTTACTAACAAGCAGGTTTTGAGTCGTTGAGACAGCCGGTGAATAACGTCTGTAGGACCTTAGTCTTCATCATTACGCCAAGACCTCCTCGGCACAGTAAATAACTAACTTAAAGCCACTCAAATTTGCTCTAAGATATATGTCCATTCTTCTGCATTGCAGATAAAGGAGCTATTCGGATCTTTCAGTGATTACCTTTGGAAATTTGTAAATTACAAGCCCATGTCTACACAATACAGAAGCAGCCACAAAATACCAGTCAAGACCTCAAAATCGGAAGCGATAAGCAAGGACATGATCAAGAGGGGATTCCGTTTCGTTGGTCCTGCGGTTATTCATTCCTTTATGCAGGCTACTGGACTCACAAACGACCATATTGTCAGTTGCCCAAGACACTCTTCTTGATCGAAATTGACAAAGCAGTAATGGCAGAATATATTTTCAATCCAAGATTGTCTTTGCTAGTATAGTAGTATTGTATCATATAGTATTCAGTAAAAATACGTCTTCGTTTTAGTCTCATATGTACCATACTTTACTAGCTCATTAGGGGAAGAAAGTTGGAAATTAGAAAAATAAATCTTTGTATTAGATAGCGGATTATTAGTTTATAAAAAGAATTTTTCATTCATTACGAGATGGTCTCAACGAATCACAAACAGATATGCATATGGTTGTTTTACGGTCAGATTTTACCTTTTGAAAAGAGATTGTAATTTCTCAAGTAATTTGGTGATGGTCATGCACTCATGCACTCATCATATATATACGAGGGGCACAATTGTAAATAAGGCCTTCTTAATTATTTTTGTTTATGAATGAAATAGATCTTATTAATTATATGTTCGTAGCTTTCAAAAAATATATATATACATAATGTGTTCGTAACTCAAATTGTATGCATATTCGTTCGTCAGATTTTGAATAACAAAAAAAAGTATTCGTTCCTTAAATTTCAACTTATATCGCCAAGCTTATTAGATGATCTGAACTTTTTTTAAGAGCGAATTGAGTTAATAATTTATGGCAGATGTCAAAAGGTGTACAAACACTACAAAGTACATACACTATGTTTTTTTTTTTTTGAAAAGTACATACACTATGTTATTTGATGGACATTCCTCTGTCCATATTATTCTATGCTCGGTTTCCAGTTGTATTCCATCTAGCGGTAAAAAGAGAATAATAGAATAATTCACTGGAACCTGATTGGGTTGGCTTAATAGTGCAAAGTGTTATTGAGTTTACATATATAGGGACGATCTAATTAACATATGGTTTTTGTTTGATTTTCATCATGTGCAAAATTACCTCCAAAAAAATCCCCCCCTCAGACCAGCGATAATCAAACAGCGCAAATAGAGATTAACCTTGGATTAAAAGGGATTAAAAAAAACTATGCGAAACAAAAAAAATGAATAACTCACTAGATCATTAAACTAATCACTAGGCCGCACCCCTCAAAAAAAAAATCACTAGGCCGCATGCCATTAACTCGTAATTAGTCAAGTTTATTTCAGCAAAGAGCCACTTAATTGGCGTGCCTACTTAGACCAGGCAATATATTCTAAGCTTAACAAATCTAGTTAGGCATAAATTGAAAAATAAAAGGATGCATTCTCAACTGTTAAAATCATATTTTTTATTTAAAAAAATAATAAAGTGTTTTTTTAGCCTACGAATTTCAATATTTGTAATTATGGATGAATTTCAATATATGTGACCATAATTTCTAATATCTGTCATCATGAAGTTAGGCCGGAGTTTCTCTTTACTTGATTTTGGTTCAAACTTCTTAGGGAAGACCTACTAGAAATTTCAGGATTACCCGAGTCTGTCCGTTATGAGGTGCCCTTTAGCCATGCTAAAGGAGGGACCCTAGATCAAAAGAAGAAGAAGATTATAGATTAGTTTTTTTATAGCCTGTCCAATTCACCGAAGTTTCACTCTAGCTACGTTCGGACTAGAGTGGGGTCGCGTCAAACGGATTGCACACTTGAATATGGTTGGTAGATCCGGCAATGAAGATCTCTATGTACGCTAAAATACGAACTCAAAATTGAGCAGTATAGATTAGTTTCGGAGGGATTTTGACATATTTACGAAGAGTAATTCACTATTTAATTCCCTTGGACAGAAGGTTTTGCACTAAGCTAGTTACTTATATGGAGTTTTAGGCGCAAGCATAAAAGATTGCAAAAAGGCTAATGCTAAAAGTGCATTGCTAAAGACGATAACGATGAAAAACTAAAGTGATGAAAAGTTGGTAATCCAATACGAGGGAAGGGAACATAGGGCATGTGGAGGTGGGCTATCTGACCATGTGCATGGCCTTCATTACTCGGGTGACCACACTGCACAAACCAGCTCCCCTATCTATTCAATTGCTTTATCTGCTTCAACACATTCGGAGATGATAGTTGATACTTGATACCATTACTAAGGTTCATAACCGCTTGACAAACGGGACCATGCCTTTTGATTTTGATTCAGGAACTTTTTCCGTTATTGTGTGTGACTTCTTTCATCAGGAGATAAAGCGAGAATATTTTTCATACTGGTGTAATAATATGCCTGTCAAAGAACCAATTCAATTAGAAGCTAAGTTTGAGAGAAGAAGGGACTATAATGTTCAATTGTTCAAGGTAGACTCATAGAAAGTACATCTTCAAACCTATAAGGTTGGGGACTCGATTTTATCGACCCGAGTGCCTCCGTTTACACAAAAAATAAGAAGATACAACAACAACAACAGTCTCAGTATTATCCCATCTAAGATAGGGTACTGAGGGAGCCTGATGTACGCAGCCTTACCCCGATTCGGAAAATCGGGAGACTGTTTCCAAAATGACCCACTTAGTACCTTTATGAGAAATCTCCTTGTACCTGCCAAGCCTCCGAAACTAGCCTTTGTTTATAACCTCATTTATTTGTCCCACATTGCTTGAGACTTGAGAGAGAATGAACTATATTTATACCCTAGTATACATTTAGCTTACAAGCATTAGTGGACAGTTGGAGAGTATATTCATTGTGTTTGCTGAGTGAACAACACCACACACGCGTGCATCGTAGTCGTCTGCTCGGCTCGGCCTGGGTCTTGGAAATGAGTTGGGGTGCTTCTGGTCAAGGCTAACTATCTTGTATGATTTGATTGCTAGCTGGTTCAGATTCTTGTAAGTATTAAAATGAAGCCCACTGATTTCCTTCCGTCATTAATCAACATTTTTCTACCGTTTTCTGTTTTCCTATGTCAAAACGCTCCCACTAGTTGTTTTATAAGAGCACCCTACTGTTAGTCTTTTTCTACATAGAAAAAATTATCTCCACTATTACTCTCTGAAACACAAACCAACCCTCAATGTTTCTCTGGGGCCTCTAATATTATACAATGTACTCTCGAGTGCCCGTGAGTACAACGTCCGTGTGATTCTTATGAAGCGTACCATCATTAAGTATAGTGGCGGAACTAGGGGGATAGGCGGGTGCCACGGCTTCCCCTGTTCCGGAATTTGTATAATCGGTCAACTTGGAAAATCAATTTACGGCAATATATTGCCTCCATACCCTTACACAAACAAAAATCATAAACGAACATCCTACACTTCTAACAATCGAAACCCCAATTAAGAAATAGAAAGTATGTTTTCGCAAGATGTTGCAGAGTATAACCGATGAATTAGGTTGTTATTATTTGTGTGTTCACGGGAAAGTTCGTTACAAATTTGCAAATTAGTAAGCCCATTGGTGTATGGTGTTGTGTAATCCTCTATATACTTGCAATTACTTTATAATCATTGATAATTGATTTTTAATTAGTTTTGTGGGAAGTCATTAATTTTACTTAACTAAATAATTGTTGAAAATGAATTTCTTTAATTTTTGTCAATTTTATTTCTAGTTGAATCGGGAAGGTCGTTTTTTGATTAATAAAACGATTTTTCTTATTTTATGAGAAAAGAGAATTATTTTATTATTTATAGGGAATTTCATGAGTTTATGGAGAGGTATATAGTTGGTTTACATGGGAAAAAGCTCCCAATATGTATTATTTCATCAGCTCACAAACGACCCATCAGATATTCCACTCTCTCTTCTCTTCCTTCTCCCGTCGATCACTCTCTCTCTTACTTCCTCTTATCGCGGCAGTCAAGGCCGGCGACGACTGTGGTTTATTTTATGTGTCTCCCTCCTCTTATCATTCTCTCTCTTACTTCGTCTTATCTCTGCCCTTGGTTTATTCTATGTGTCCCCCTCTTCTCTTTTCCCTCTTGGGTGGTGTCAAGTGGGATATGTATGACCATCAGTCAACCAGCGGTCACCTACGGTGTGGCGTTGCTGAATACCCGCTATGGGGCCCGACATCTGCCAGTTGAGGTAGATTGGTAAGGTGGAGCCTTACTGCGGGCTCAGGAGCCTGTTAGGAATTTGTTTAAGAAAAGAAGAAGAGAAATTTGTTATTTGATGTACTTATTGCAAATTCTAAATTTTAAATTTATAATAAATTATTTAATGTGGTATTTAATTAGAGAAAATTTTACAAAAGTACCAAACTTATTGAGGTTTTGTATAAAAGTACCAAACTTCTTCTTTTTTGTACAAAGGTACCAAATTTGAAACTTTTCTTTTAAAATTGGTACTTTCCTATTTTGTATATTTTTTTGGACCAAAGTATCCTCCAGTTTTTCCCCTATTTCTCTCCACTTCTTTCAATTTCCCTTTTCTTTCTTTTCCTTCATTGAATCTCCTCTTTATTTCATTTTCCTCTATTCTCTCACTTACTTCCCTCACAAAGTTGAGAGGTTATGCATTTGAATCTTCATATTCTACACATTCCTTGTACCAAAACAATGGAATATGATGAAATGCCATTTCGAGCAATAATTTTTTTTTCCATTTTCATCAATTTGAATTAGGACAATGGGGAGTGATGAAAAAGGAGAATGGTAGTAGGCAATAAGGGCACTAAGGCAAAGAAGTGAAGGAATAGGTGCGGGAAATGAAATAAAATAGAGATTGAATGAAGGTGAAGAAAGAAAAACGAAAATTAAGGAGGGAAACGGGAAAAATGGGGAGAGAGGAATGGAGGGAAAAAGATAGACATGCATGATATTTTATAATGACATTCATATTTGATAATTGTGGGAACTGTATGTAATTATGAAATGTTAATTTATTTTTTTGAAGGGAAAATAGATTTTTCATTAAATAATAGCCATACGGCATCTACAATCGAAATTGACATCAACATGATATGAAATCAAAATTGCAGAATACATTCGATAACAAAACCTATTTGCTAGCATCCCTCTCTTGTTAAACGACTTCCTTTTAATCGTTGTCTTCAATTGAGCAGCCTTTTCACAGAAGCGCCTTCCATGGTTTTGAAGAATGCCTGTTTCTAATATTGATCTTGCCACTTGATGAATATAACTCTTTCTAGATCCATATGATCATTAAACTTTATATGAACAAGAACTCTCATAACTAAATACACTCTTACTATAGAGACTAATTTTATTGGTACTACTAGTAAAACGAAACTAAAAACAATCACTAAACTAAAAACTATTAAGAATTTGAACTGTTGGGGGCTTACCATTAGTGAAAAATACTAATGGCCAAAGGCTAGAGAGGCTAGGGTTTTTTTAAGAGAGGAGAAAGGAAGGAGAGTACAAATAATGATTATTTATGAAATGTTAATTTGAATTGAGCTTTGTATTTTTAGTTGGGAACTATAGGCAAGGCAATATAAGTTTACAACAAACTAAGCCCACATATATTAGACTATAGGCAAGGAAATATAAGTTTACATGGCATAACCATTTTTGTGGGCTTAGTTTGTGGGCTAATCAGAATGGATCAATTATAAATGGTGTAGCTCTTAGCTTGTACAAAATGGTGTAGTTTGGTCTTTTTATCTTTGTTTCACATTTTAAAACTAAAAACTATAACTATCAATTCCCATCAGGACCCCATTTTTATCGACCTTTGTATCAAATGTACTTTGAACAAAGATTTTGGAACAAGGGAATTAGCTATGAACTTGATCAATCTTATAAGTTAAGTTAAATATAATTCAATTAATAAAATTAAGTAGAATTAAGTTCACCCAATATCTTGAAATCTTACGAATTTATGATAAGTAATGAATTTGTAATTATTTGTATATTGTTGTCTCACTTTATGGATTCCTTAAAATCCAATGATGATGGTGTTTTGATAAATAATTAGTGTTACAATCATTAAACAAAAGTTTAAGTTCACTAGAATTGAAGTTAAGTTCAATTCTAGTATGGTTCTGTTTTTGTACAACATATATGTTGGAGTTCAATTAAATTCGGTGTCTTTCAATTAACTTAAGTTCAGCTCAGTTTGTTTCGATAAAGTTTAGTTTTTTTCAATTCATAATTAGTTAAGTTCAGTTCTATTTAATTAAATTTAGTTAAGTTTAACTTTTTTTTCCACGACGTTCAATTCAATTTATCTTTTCACCAAATGAACAAAACATAGTTTCCTAAAATAAAAACAAAATTCATAGCTTAAGTTAAGTTCATTTGTTAAAAAAAGTAGAAGAAGAAAAAGATTGTTTTAGACACCTAGCCCAAACATAAACCAGCCACGTCTTGTTTTCCGAAAATCCAAAAGACCAAACACAAAAAAACTCAAACATGATCAACTAATGATACTAGCCACTCGCCAAGACACAAAACTCGAACAAAACATCATCATATTCGATCAGTGACATAGATGATGATGAACACTCAACGGTTGCAACTGCAACTTCAACTACCACTCTCATTCTCCCGCCAATCCTCCTACTCCACTCTCTCTCCTCGCAAAACCCATTTACGCTTATCCCCCATCAATGCCATTCTCTGCTTTCACGTAGCCACCCTTCACCGCCAGCGTCCCATTTTCCACGTCCAAGCTACTAGCTTTAATGATGGTACAACTGCTACTACCTTTGATGATGGTGATGAAGAAGAATACGATGATGATGATGATGAGCTAGAACCTGAGCCTACAGCTGATGACCTTGAGCATATTAGCCAGATTAAAAGGGTAAGTAAGCCTTAACTTTAGTTTATGCTTATGTATGAGCTGGTTTTAGTGAGTTGAGTAACTTTTTTTTTGTGTTTCATTTTGTGGGTGTTTTGGATAAGGTGTTGGAGGTGCTGAAGAAGAACAGAGACATGCTTTTCAGTGAGGTAATTTCTGATGATTTGCAACCCCAAAACTACCCTATGAATATAGTTAAAGCACAATATATTGTTTATGAGCCACCTTAGGCACAGTTCTTATTTGATGTACAAATTAGTGAACAATTAACAACAACGACAACAACCCAATGTAATTTTGTTGGGAATATTGTCCCACATTGAGTAAAGAGGAGAGACTTAACCTCAAAGGACTAGGGGGTTACTCCTACTATTGGCAATTAGTTTTAGGATGGAACCCCTAGAGGCCCATCTGGTTAGTTTCAATGTATTGAAGTATTGACTTCGCGCAACTCCATTATGTTGGAATATGTAAGAAGCTTTGTCTCACATTGATAAAATGGCAAATCCTTGAGATGTTTATAGACTCCGGAATCAATCCACCTATCGGCAATTGGTTTTGGGTTGGAACCAAAGAAAACATGTACCATACAACTGATATTGGCCGTTGTGGGTGTTCTCTTTATAGTTAGTTTCGCACTTCTTAGTCAATCCTACCTGTCATTTTTTTAATTGTTTCCATATGTAATGATTTCTCGTTGTTCTTTCAAGTTTCCCTTATCAATGTTATTCTACTACCTCGGAACCTGCAGGTGAAATTGACAGTCATGATTGAAGACCTCAGAGAAGTTGAGAGAAGAAGGTTGCTGGGACTTGATGATCCTGATACTCCAACGAGGGAGGATCTTGGTGAAGCATTAGAAGAAGTAAGCTCATCTTGTTGTCTACTGTTGATTAAGTTAATGTTACTTCTTATAACACTTTGTTAAACTGCTTAGTTGCTTATGTTTTTATAGTGCCACAGTTGTCTTACCCTTATTCATTACATGAGCCATTTCTACTCCTCTTCATTAAGAAATTTTCTAGATGCAGCACTTCTCCTACCAGGATTTTCTTTCATTGCAAGAACTTCTGCTGTTGGTCTGTTCCCTTGCAAAAGGTGTTGGCATTGATGTACCTAATGTCTGTACAGGTGAACCAAGGGAAAATACCAAGAAATCGTAGAGCCTTGCAGATGCTTGCTGAAGAGATGATAAATTGGCCTAGTTTGGAGGTATTGTCGTATTTATTTTTAAGCATGTCTTGTCTTCGTTGTACAAATATCTTAATCCAAATTCCTAATATGCATGTCATTCTGGATTGGTGTCAGATTACATGAATAGTATTTGTGAATGTCCTATATAATTAAACACCAAATTTGTGTTAAACTCATGTATTCTTCAATACAAAAACGAATTGCATCTTTCAAAAACTGTCTATTTTGCTCGTAGTACAGGGAAAAAAAAATCAAGTTAGAGCTAGCAGCTACTCCAAGTGGGGACATTTTCTTTTGATTAGCATTTGGGAGCGGAAGTACTTTGTCTTTTGGGAGTGAAGTGACTGTCTTTTTGAAGAAAGTAAAACATAGGAAGATTTCATTGAGAATTTATGCGCCTTCTATTGTTTTTCTCAAATAAAATGGTTAGCGATGAAAGGCTACCTCAATCAACCATAGAGCCGTAAACTCTCTTTCTCAGCTAGCTACCGAGCAGGCAAATATTATCTTTAGGGGGGGTTTATGATC
This sequence comes from Pharnaceum exiguum, assembly GCA_900322385.1. Classification (NCBI taxonomy): domain Eukaryota; kingdom Viridiplantae; phylum Streptophyta; class Magnoliopsida; order Caryophyllales; family Molluginaceae; genus Pharnaceum; species Pharnaceum exiguum. The sequence continues at coordinate 17,828 of ONZK01004336.1, read as the reverse complement.
TGAAAGTCTATTGTAATGGAAAATTCTTATTAACTGCACATTGACTGCATCCTCAAAGTCAGTTTAATTGACCTGTTGCTTTATAGGTCCCGATATTGACTGTGAATTTGAGAACCATGGTCTGCATTATAAGCTGATTAAGTTGACTTATCTGGCCACTTATCTTTGGTTGACAGTTATTTAAGGTTGATATTACAGTGCTTTGTTATGAAGTATTAGATTTTAAGCCAAAACTCTGTTCTCTGTTGATGTGACGTGAGGTTCCAGCTCAGCTCCCAGCCATTGAGATATAACCAAGTCAAACTTGGCTGTTTTATTGAACGTATTGGAATTGTTTGTTTCACCACTAGCTCTTTCAAATGACTTGAATACTGCAATAGAAAGGAAGCGACACAGAAATTCAATTATCAATTTAATTTGGTTAGTGTTGTTCATTCACTCGCACAATGTGCCAACACAGCTATGTTTGCCAACACATAGCTGTGATGTCAGTGAAAATGGAAATGAGTCTTTTGCTTATGTGATTGCTTATATTCCAACTTCATGTTCTTGACTCAAATAAGCAGCAACCCGTTTGTATGCATGGGTTTTCGCGAAGAGTGGAACTTGAGGGCTGCCCCTAGTTGTTATGAGGACCGTCTGGATCAATGGCCTGACTTTTCCTCCACTCTTTCATCTGAATAGCCTGTTCTAAGCAACAACAACAAGAACCGAGTGTAAATCCCCATTAAATGGGGGTGCTCGGGTTCAAGATGTACGCAACCATACCCCTGTTTATGTTTAAGAAAACAGAGAGGTTGTTTCCGGAGATTGACCAATTGTTGTATTGAAGTAAGTATTGGAAGGTATTAGCAACCAATGTATGTATGATGAACCATACAAGTAAACCCTATTTACACTGCCTCTGGTAGTGTGCCTTATTATCCACATATCATTCGATAATTTATTGAAAAGGTGCAAATCTTTTTGCTATTTCGGAAAAGATCAAATAAAATCAAAAAAGGTATAACATTATGGGACATGTCTAGGTCTAATGCCTATGAAGTTGAAAGAATTATCTCCATCTTTCTATGGGCTATAGCAAAATGGCTAAGAAAACCTTCCAGTACTTCTTATTTCTGGTGAAATTGATGGAAGTCAATACTTCAATGCGGCAATGTAGGGTCAATCTCATAAACAACCTCTCTTTTTTCTTCAAAAGGGGTAAGGTTGTGTTCATCTCGACCCCTGAGCACCCCCATTGAATGGAGATTTACACTTGGTTGTTGTTGTAGTATTATGGGACATGTCTACTGTATAATCTTAAATGCAAATCTAGCAGTCAGTGTCCTTAGAGTTGTTCATAGTTTGTCTGATTAATGCCAACGGACCGAAGGAGTCTGGGGGGTTCTTGTAATTTACTGAGGAGTTGATACTTTCCATAGACATTAGTAAAGTATAGGCTAGAAGTTGCGGTTTAATGATGATATTTATCTGTACAGGTTACACCCAAGAAAACAACAAAAAGAAAATCCTTGTATGCGAAGGTCACGGATACTGGTATCGATCCAGAGGTGGCTGCAAAGAGGCTTAATGTTGACTGGGACTCGGCTGCTGATATTGAGGAAGAAACAACCAGTGATGAGTCTGATGTTCCTCCAATAGTGGTATGGCTCTGTTCTCTTTTGACACATAAAACATCATATTAATAGTTCATATGATCCTGTTAACTAGGTGTCCTAACTAGAGCATGAATGTTAAGCTAGCCGTGATTCCTGCTATGCTATAGTCACAAATCTAGCAAAAAACAGAATAATAGTCTGGCGAAATACTTAATAAGTCTCCCATTCTGCTGGGTTGCTGCTTAAAATTTTT
>ONZK01004335.1:38583-48660 GCA_900322385.1 Pharnaceum exiguum | reverse complement strand
CCTTTTCAAATCATAAAATGAAATGAAAGCATAAAAATGAAAAGGGGTAAATTGGACATTTAACATTCATAAATTTGAAAATCAACTGCCACGTCACCAATTTTAACAGTCAACCTTCGACTTAACGGTCAAACCACTAAAACGCTAACGGAACCAAACCTCAGGCCACCAAAATGACAATATCCAAACCTCGGGACACCAATTCATAATTAGCCCAAACGTAAGGGCTCCAAAACGCAAAATATCCTACAACAATATATCAATTTGATTCATTAGGGAAGTATTTTGTCTATAATATCGTAGTTCAGTATTTTTGCAATTCAATACTATTCAATTTAGATCTGTTTTTGTTTTTTGAAAAGAATTTTGATCTGTTATAAGCGAATAAAACATACCCTTATTGAGTCACAATTTGGAATCATACAAATTGATATGTACAGTAGTCAAAGCTAAACAGTGTTATCAAATATGTATTAGTATATATGAGAATGAAATTGATTAGCCCCGCCCTACTAAATTTGGATTTTATGAATGTACTATTTTATAGATGTATAATGGCGGAAGTGGCAAATAAACCCCCTAACTTATATCCAATATGTAATTGACCCCTCTAACTTTCACTTGTAGCAATCAACCCCCATGACTTAATTTTAAAGTGCAATTGACTCCCAAGCTTATCTTATGGATTTTTAAGTCTAATAAAAAACATTTGTAATATCATAAACAATTTTATATACTCTTTATACTTTTTTTATTTTTTAGAAAAAAAAGCCACTATATTTACGAGTTACGACTTACGACAATATAGATATATGTATATCTCCTGCCTCACCTTGTCTTCCCAGCTCGCACTCTACCTCTCTCCCATGACCACCATCTTCAAAGTACGGATGCAAAGTCGATTTCACTATTTCAGTCCAAAAGAACGCAACAGTGAAAAATTCAAGTTACCCCCAATTCCCCAGATAGACATTAACTACTATTTTACAGCAAGTCTTTGGTACACCGAGTGTACGGGTACACCTTATAGATTTATGATTAATTACAAAGGAACTGACTAGTGAAATTAAAAATGTGACTAATGATATTTGTTGTAAAACTAGTTATAAATCCATAAGGTGTACCCGTGCACTCGTGTACCTAAGAATTGGAGACTATTTTAAGGATGTATGACTTTTTCCATCGTAATATTACCAAGTAACAATCGTATTCGCCAAGTGAACCAAAGTTCTGAGCCCACCGTTGTTCGATTTATTTTTTTTTTGCAAAAACTTTTTTTTAAATCAGAAATACCATGCATGAACTACAGTTTACATGGAGTGTTATTGTATAAATTATAAGAAAATATTTTCCATTTAATTTATCTCTTTTCTCTCTAAAGGATTTAATTTTTATTCCCAAAAAAACAATAGGGGGTTAATTGCACGAGAAACTAAGCTAAGGGGGTTAATTGCTATGATCAAAAGTTAGAGGGGTTAATTGCACATTGCATATAAATTAAGGGGTTTATTTGCCACTTCCGCGGACATCTAATAATGCATGTAGGACAAATTTGTTAATATAGCATTTTATCGATTTAGCCGCCACTGCCTTACAATATTGACGAGGGAAAGTGCATGATTAATCATTCATACCACTTGTCACACACATTTGACACACCCAAATATCAAATACTCACTCTGTTCTCAATAATTGTCACTTTTGTAGCTAAACACATGTATTAAGAAAACATCAATAAATAGGACATTAGTTAAATGAAAGTAACTCATTTCCAACATTACCTCTATTTAATAGTGCAAATTATTAAACTCTAATAGCTATGTTGTTTATTTCAATTTTTATCTTCTAATTATTAGGGGTATAATTGGGATTTTTTTTATCAAAATTAATGTTTGACTAGTCATATTTGACATAATTTGTTACAATTATTTTTGGTCAAAAGAGACACTCAATTGTGGACGGGGAGAGTATCATTTCAAGTGCTTTGGTATGTTTTGTTAGTTTGTAACCAAACTAGCCCGCTAAACAAATTTGAACAACTAGTTATTTCTCAACTAAGGCTGTATTTTGTTCGTCTTACAATTCATTTTATTCAATTCAGTTCAATTCAGTTTTTTCAATTCAGTTCAGTTTAATATATTACTATATTTCAGTTATTTTTAATTATAGTTATAATTTTAACTCTGTTCAATCCACTTTTTTAAAAAAGTTTTTTTCAGATCAGTTCAACTTCGGTTCAGGTCCTTAAAGATGAACAAAATAACACCCTAAATCAAATATATACCATTATTATAAAACATTATTACCTAAAGACTGAACGTAATAAATAATTATTATAACACTGAAGTAAAATGAATAACAATATTTGTCACATGTAGGATATGTTTTGTTTGTCTATAACAACCCTAACTGAAACTGAATTGAATTGAAGAAACTAAAAAAGTTGAACTGAGCTGAGAAAAACTAAAAAACAATATGAATTTAGCTATAAAAAAACACTAAATGTAGTTAAATATAAGTATAAATGAAAAAAAATTGAAGTACACTATTATGAATTGAACTAACTGAAAAAAAAAACTAAACTATAATGATACAAACGAACAAAATACAAGCATATACATGGCAAACAACTCGATCAAGTCAAGTTGTGTTGGGTTTGTTTTCAATTTGGGAGATTTAAATTTTCTAGAATCAAGCGATGATTTTAGTTTCGGAAAAACTATGAGATTTGTTTAAATTGATTATGGTGAATTTAGATTGACTCAACTTCAATTTTTAAAAGGTGTCTTTTTAAGTAGAATAGAGGTAGTCTCTCGATTTAGGTGATTATGAATTATAACAAAATGGTTAAGAAAATCTTCCAATATTTCTTATTTTTGGTAAAGTTGTTGTAAGTTAATACTTTATTCAGCGCAACAATGCATTTAGGGTCAATCTCGGAAACAACCTCTCTATTTTCTTAAACAAAGGTAAGGTTACGTACACGGTACATCCCAACCCTCGAGCAACCACATTGAATGGGGATTTACATTCGATTGTTGTTGTTGTAGAGGTAGTCTCTCAGTTTAAGAGATTTTGTCAAACCTCTTGAATGGAGTTCACAAGATTGGAGTTGAAAAGCGGTAGAGCGCCATGGTAGTATTGTAAGAAGACCTAACAATTGGGTCTATCAGATCGGATCGGGTCGGATTGGCAATAACAACTTTGTAATTGGTTTTGGGTAAGATCGGGTCTGATTTTACCTAGGTCAGGCCGAAGTGGGTCTATATAAAAAATCGGGTTGAGTCGGTTTTGGGTCGGTTAATAGTCGGGTTTGGGTCGAAATTCAGCTCAGGCCTAACCGGGTCAGATTAATCAGGGTCGGGTCGTCAGGTTTCTTTGCATTCCGATATCAAATGGAGATCTACATCGACCAGATCAGATTCAGGTCGGCTTTTTGGGGTTCGAGTCAGATATCCAAAAAAAATTGAATCATCCATAAATATTCATATCTAAACAATATATAAAAATGATTTGTAAACCAATAACTATTAAGGCTCAACTAAACCAACTAACACTTAAACCAATAACTTATTTCTGGAGGCGTTGATCGCTACTCGAAGTTGGTTGTATAATAATATGAACTTAATTCGAAGTTTTTCTTATATTATTTTATTTCTTACAGTTATTATGATTTTGATACTACCGGAGAAGATTGTGATGTTCTCTTTGTGAATTGGGCTTCATCTCCATGACTTGATTTGATGATTAAAGAAGTTTGATTTCGTAAATAAAGTATTGTCTAATTTAATATGGACTTTATAAAGCAGTGTTTGATGCAATTGGATGTACTTCGTAAAGTAATATTTTGATGCAGTCGGATGTACTTCGTAAAGTAGTATTTTGGTGTAACATGATGGATTTCGGAAGGATATTTTGCGGTTTGGTGTCCTGAGGTTTGGCCTGATTATGAATTGGTGTCATGAGATTTGGATATTATTTTTTTGGTGACCTGAGTTTTGCTGCCGTTAGCTTTTTAGTACTTTGACCGTTAAGTTAGACCATTGACTGTTAAAATTGTTGACGTGGCATAAGATATTGGTCAACTTTTTGGTTAAATTCACTAGTACAAAAAGTCAAGTCCACGTCGGTTATTTTGGCTATTAATGGCGGTTATTTTAGAGGTTGGAATATACGTTAATCTCTTAGTTGTTAATGTTCCAAAATCTTCCCATAACCGTTGTTAATCTTCAGAAAATTAATGGCGGTTTTCTAAATAACCGTTGTTAATTTTGGAAACTTAATGTCGGTTTTTTGGAAAACCGTTGTTAATCTTTGAAACTTAATGGCGGTTTTTTTGGAAACCGTTATTAATTTTGAAAACTTAATGTCGTTTTTTTGGAAACCGTTGTTAATCTTGAAAACTTAATGGCGGTTTAGCGAAAAACCGTTGTTAATCTTGAAAACTTAATGGCAGTGATAACCGACGTAGATTTGCTTTAAAATTAACAAAAAAAATATAGCAGCAGGTTTTAGCAATAAACAATTCCTCATATTTTGAGGTCTTTTTTCCATATATATAATCAATGTTACAATACAAAATCACAGCACCTTTGGTACTCCAATCCCAAATACTATAAAGATGATTATCTAAATCTATAAAAAAAGAAGTAAATAATGTAATCTTCACGGCTAAACTCATTTTCTTTCACCATGTGAAAAGTGTCTCTATAAAGATCAACTAAATCTTTAAAAAAATGTGAAGGCTGAACTCATCTTTTCTTTGGCAGATCAACACCTGAAAAGCGATAATCTTGTTGTAGAAATCTGACAGCAGAGTTACACAATCCAAAGTCTGCCTGGCATAAGCTTCTTTAAGTTCGGCATAGGAGGCGTAAGATATTCACTAGCTTAGGACAGCCCAAGCCCCAAGGCAATAGCTTAAAATCCATCATTCCAATAGATGGGCATGTATCAATTGATCTCGCATGCTACGATTCGCTTCTCCTGAAAGTAATTGAAAGTAGTATGTATAAGTAGAATACATCGGTAGCTACTTGTAAGAATATTATCACCTATTGTAGCATCAAGCTCATCTCGATTGACAGAAGTGAGAAATGCAATATCCCAGATTTTGACAACAGTAATAGACATACGAGATAGTATAGAGATACATGAAAGTAGATAACTGATAAGAGACCACATACATATACTGAAGAACTCAAACTAAAACCAAGAGAATAGTTTTTGATCACTTAGAGAGATCATATATGATCATATCCATGACTGAATAATTTGTCTCAACTGTTGTGCAGTGTTCCAGCCTAGGCCTGTTAGCTCAACCTCAAACTCAGAAAAGACAGCGATCATTGTGGGAATGATTATTCCTACCATAACTGTGGCACTAGTAGCGACTACAGCATGCTGGTTGGTTTATTCAGCTTAGATGGAAAACTACATTATCAAGTATAGTTCTAAATCTAGAGGTGACAGCTAGGGATACTATGGCATATTGCATCAGTTAGTTCCATAACAAAAAAAATTCTGAAAAACCTTTGTATGTCACCCATGTCTATTTCTGCCCTGCTCACCATCAACCGTGTAAGAGTTTCTGGCTCATTTCCCCTCCTTTCATGCTTCTTTGCAGCAGCTACAGCAGGAAAGAAAAGGCAAAAGAGAAGTTAGGAATAAAATGTTACTCCAGTTTAGACCTTCTCATGATAAGTTACATATCTGTTTTAATCTAGATATACACCATATACATACCTTTGAATAGTATTTTGGAGGATCAAGTATGCATTCCACTAAGTACTTAATCGCCTCCTCAAATTGTGTGGAATCTACTTTCTTGAGTTGCTGCATAAGAAACTTTCCGTTAATAATTAGTATTTCACTTTCTAGCCCAAAGTTAGCATATTGATCTAACTAATTGGCTTACCCTTGAGATTACTAAACAGTTACTAGCAGTACTGTTCCTATTTCTAAACGAAACAGGAAGTTTAAGGGATGGTTAGCAACCTGTCAAGGGCAAGCCAAGACAAGGGACAACTAGAAATTTACCCTTGTATAATTATGACCATAGATGTGAGCTTAAGCTGAGGGATGCTCCTTTTACTCAGAATTTCAAGAACCATTCCTTTCACTCAAATTGTCATTTCACTCAAGCAATGCACACAGTAACAACACTATTACTTATTCAATTCGAGTTTTGACACACCTGGTTGCCCAGAAATACTATATTACAACCACTCCTACTGAGAAGTGCAAGTGCTTTATCTTACATTATAGTAAAAGCGAACATTTGCCTTCTTACGCTGTTTAATGACATTAACAAACCTCTTTGGCGTAATGTTACATGTCCACAAATCAATTGACCCAGACCCTTTGGCAACTGCTAAAAGAATTTTGCGTGGAGATTCAGACAGAGAAAGAGCAAGAGGAGAGACTAAAACATTATCACCAACTGTAACCTACTCACAAAGAACAGAAAACAAAAATAGTCTCGAGAATGACTGGAAAAGCACCTCACTGAGTAGAGAAAATGGAGTGCAGTTAGCCACACATGATTTTTGGAGTTCATGTCCATCTCCCACCCAGATATTTATACTGCAAAATAAGAGGCATCGAAATTCAGATCACATTAGATGTGCATTTAACCTTAACACCTACTTCAGATTCCAATAACGTTCAAGACTTTATCCAACATTAGGGCATTAACAGCGGTCGAAATTGAGAAAGCCTCTCAACTCCACACGTGCAATAATCTTACTCTAAATCTCAGTCCTCTTACAATCCTCTAGTGTATAAGGTCAGAGCTTCAGCACCCACCAAGTCAACTAGATTTTTTTGAATCGGTTTCTCTTTAATGCGAAACACTGCGGTTTTTTGTTTTTAGTTTACCACTGTTTAATACTTCCATTTCCCTCCCCCCACCAGAAAGCGAGTGAAACACTTCTCTGAACAACGATTCATCTGACAAAAATACCAAACAAAACTTTGTTCTCATAAATAATCACATAACTCACACAAACACAACAAAGCTGAAACCTTTGCTGTTTAAATCGTTAATTAATGAAGCAACAAACATATCAAAATTTAACATGATTAAAAGCGAGACAACAGCAGTAACAATTCAACTCAATCAATAAATTTAAGCTCATTTTTCCTTCTTTTTTTCGTTTTCAACCTAACCCAAAAAACCCAATTCGACATAACAAAAAAAAATCATAGAAGCTAGCCTAAACCAAAAAACCCCAATTCGATTGAACCCAAAATTAATTGAACTAAATCCCTAAATTAATTCAATTTAATTTAATTGAACCCCTAAATAAATTGAATAGAAACCTTAAATTGATTCAATGGAACCCCTAAATAAATTGAACAGAAACCCTAAATTAATTCAACAGAAACCCTAACTTAATTCAACCCAAGGACTTACATAAATCACTGGGATTGAGAGATTCAAGAGATCGAGGGCTAAGATCTTTCACCTGGGCTTGAGATGTGCGCGCCGAGAAGAGAAAGTGAGAACTGAGAGGTGAGAGCCGATACAAGATAGTGCGCCGTTTAGCTCAATGCCTTGGTCATTTCTTTTAGCCTTCGTGAGAGCTAAGAGAAGGGGAGAGAAAGTAGATACCTTCGTTATTTAGGGAGAGTGCGAGCTGACTAGCTGAGACTCTGAGAGAAGAGGAGAGAAGCAGAGACAGGAGATATGAGTGAAGACGAAGTGATGAGTTGCATGTTTTGTTTCGTTTCAGTTTGCGGGGAATGAAAATTCTTATTTTTTTTTAATGATAGAGAGAGTAGCGTTTTCTACTGAAGGGATGAGTAATTGTTTTGTTTTGAATCACTAAGGGGAAAGCTGGCCAGGTATGACCGCAATACGAAGCGTGATAATTCCCGTCAGTTGTGGAAGGAACTGACGGGAATAATATTCTTCCCGTCGGTTTTTCCACAACTGACGTGACGATTATTCTTCCCGTCGGTTATAAAATCAACCGACGGGAAGTTTAATCTTTATGTCAGTTTTCTTTAGAACTGACATTAATTAAAATTTTAATGTCGGTTTTCACAAAACCGCTATAAAGTAGGGGATGTGGACTTGACGTTTTGTACTAGTGATTTCCTTGTTACCCTCACAATATTGTTGTTGTTTACTGTTTAGCATAAAATTCAGTTGAAAAAAACAAAAAGATTTCATCCCCAAATAAACTATCCGTAGACCATAAATTTCCTTCATTTATCTTTTCATTTTCTTTCCTTTTATTTCTTTCTTTTCCTTTCTTTTTCACCCTCACAGCACTCTCATTCTCTCTCCCTATCTTCTCCTTCCTTCTTTCTCTTCTCACCAACTCTATCACCATCACTCACAAACCACTCACTCCACTCTCACACAACAGGATACACATGATCGCTGGAGCACCAATCAGCGGGAGAGCCTCTCCATTACCCTTCCTTTGTTTTGGTGTTGACCCGACTGCCCCACTCTCTTTTCTTCCATCTGATTTGACTGTTGGAATATTGTGGTGGCTTATATCCCACATTGGTTGTGAGTAGTGGTCTTGAGGTGTATATAAGTGAGTGGGTGCCCTCCATTCATTGCCAATTGGTTTTGAGTTGGATCCTCACAAGTTTATATCACCTCACATTGGGCCCAAATTTAACACCCACTCGGCCATCAACGACACCCACGATCGCTACTGCACCCATCAGTAGGTAGTTTTGATGGTAGATTGTTGTAATGATTGTATTAAAGCTAGTTCTTGATGGGTTTTAATTTTTTCTGCGAAAATTCTTATCTTTGGGCAATTTTTTGATTAAATATGAAAAGTGTTATTTTTAAGTTTTGGAATTGGGGTTAGTGTTGGTGATGTGCAACGAGAGGTGGGGTGGTGATGACGGCTAGGTGGTGAGAGGTAAAGGTGGGGTGTGATTGATGATAAAAAAAGCCTAAATGAGTAGTGAGGTGAAGGTGAGTTGTGGGTTGAGGTTGGTGTACACTTCGGCCAAATAGGATCTCAACTTGAAGTGGGTGAGCGGCGGCGATGATTGGTTGCGATGATTGGCTGCGTCGGTGGTGGCCAAACGGGTCAAAACAGAGGAGAGAGAAACAGTGTGAGTGGCTGCGTCGCACGGCTGCTATGTCAAGGCTCTCCGTCGTCTGAGTGTGGGAAACCAACGTGAGGAGAAAGAGAGTGGAGGTTTGGTGTGGTTGCCGAGTAAGGGTGAGGGAGTGGAGTGTTGTTGTGAGTACGTTTTGTCGTTCTAAGTGACTTGGGAGAGAGATAGAGAAGATAATTAGAAATAAGGGGACGGGGAGGACAGATGTGGGGAAGAAGAAAGAAAAAGGGAAAGAAAGAGAGAAAATAAGGAATAAAGTTTTTAAGGAATAAAATAAGTGTTTTGTCTTTTGGGCATTTTGTGAAAGGTCATATATACCCTCCATTTTAACAGTCAATGGTCTAACTTAACGGTCAGACCACTAAAAAGCTAACGGCACCAAACCTTAGGTCACCAAAAAAATAATATACAATCCTCGGGACACCAATTCATAATTAGGCCAAACATCATGGCACCAAAACGTAAAATATCCATTCCGGAATGTAGTGTTTTGATGTGTAATCACATGGATTTAGAAAATAAAGTCATGTTTTGATGTAATCAGATGCACTTTCTAAAACAGAGTCGTGTTTTGGTGTAATTGGATCATATCTGATCTGGATGAACTTGAGTCGGGTCTATTCGGGTTGGGTCGTATGCCTTCAAGTTAGGGTTGGTTTCGGTTTTCTTCCGAATCGGATCGGATAGAGTTTGGGTTCATATTTGGGTCAATTTCGGTTTTCAATCGGTTTGGTTAGTTCGGTTTTGGTTTACTAAATTCGGGTTGATGTCGAGTTTCAGTTAATATTCAGTTCGGGTTAAATCGGTTCGATTTAGAACTGGCTCAGTCAAAATTGGAAATGGGTCACCTCAACTAATTAAAATATGCTAGTCATAAATGTGTTCCAAATTAAACTCTCATAAAATTTTGTTACAACACTCCTCAAAATGTGTTCCAAATTAAGTTAATTATCAATTTAGATATTTTCTTGCTTTTAG
>ONZK01004335.1:11594-27878 GCA_900322385.1 Pharnaceum exiguum | reverse complement strand
CACTCCAATCTCAACCGTCTATGGTTTATTATTGGATTAAAAGAAAATGAATTAACAAATCACGAATGGCTGAGATTGGAGTGGGACACGGATTGGTACACCGTTTGGGACACCAAAACTCCTCTGGTTGAATTCCATGTCCTCAGCTCGCATCGAGTCTCCTTTGGTAATAGGCGAATGCTACAGCCTACAAGTAACGGTGGTAGCATAGAACCACTACCAAAGCGCTCCACAACTCCTCTTGGCCAGAGTCTTTCTCATTTTATTAGAAAGGGTCCTAAATTATGCAAACGAATTGTCTAACCCCTAAGCCGAAAGCTTAATATTGAGGGCATGCCTGGATAGGCATTAGCAGGAGAGTAATAGTTACTCCTGAAATGATTCCTGGTACTTTTGATAATTTGGTAAAGCTGAAATTTTATCTCCCTTAATCTTCTCCCCCAAAATCCCAGTAATCGTTACTGCCCCAAAACCAACTGAAATCATTACCCCAACCCATTCTCTCTCTCCATGCCCCCTTTTCACTCACAACCCACACCATTCCCCTTTCTCCCTGCGCATGTCTCTCCTCTTTTATCTCTATGCAACCAACCCAAAACAATTTCTCCTCCAATAATTCATTCCCCCTGTAATTGTTCCCCTGGTGATGATTACTCCCGGGTAAATCACCCCTGAATCAATTAGCTCATTCCAGGCGTGGCCTGAGTGAGAAGGGCTTGGACAAAATCTTGGCCCATTGAACTATAACCTCAAAGAGTTGACTGTTGAAGAAGGTCCAAAAGAGCTTGGAGAAAGTAAAGAGAGAGGCCCGTGGCTGATGTCTGCGTAGGAGACAAATGTCAAATAACCTGTAAAAAATGCTCTATTTCCTAAGGGCGTGTATTGTTCATAATATAGTGTTATATTTTATGAAAAATTACTTTTTGGGTACCCGACCTAAACATAATACCAAAGCGGCACCCGCAGTTTGGGTGTTTACTTTTTGAGTACCTGTACTTTGGAACATTTACCATAATGGGTACCACATGAAATATCTGAAACAGATATTGTTTAAATGAGACATATATTAGTAATTTTAACACACGTGGGTCATTTTTCCATTTAATTTACTTAGTTTTGGGGGGCAAACAGAATGAAATTGGGTTAAATTTGTTAACAATAGGAATGATAACAGAGGAAAAAATTTCATTTTCCTTCTATTTTAATCACTTCTAAGAGGGTGGAAACAACATTGATAACAATATGAGGTAAAATTACTAATATAAGTCTTATTTAAACTGATTTCTGCTACAAAAATCTCATGTGGGAACCCATTATGTTACATGTTCTAAAGTACAGGCACCCAAAAAGTAAAGAGACAAATTGCAGGTGCCCACTTTGGGATTATGACATAGGTCGGGTACCCAAAAAGTAATTTTTCCTACATTTTAATTTCTTCCCAATTCAATTTAATTTTAGCTGTAATTTTAACTCCATTCACTTTTTTGCAAGTCCTATTCAGTACAGTTTTTTGAACTCAGATTCAGTTCAAGGTCTTAGACGAATAAAACAACTAAAAATAAGAGACCCTCTACAATGCATTAGAGCAAATGACACATCCTGGTTGAAGAGAAATAAGAAGACCAATTCTACACCGCTATCTGGAGTTTTATATCAAATCTCTAAACATACATATCAAGTTCCAAGTCTTCCAACATATCTTGTGTAAACATTTATGCCAAGTTCAGTGTAAGGTATCCTTACATCAAGTTGAAATATATAAATGTCAAATTACGCGATGATTTTATCAAGCCTAACAAAAAATGCCTTCAAATTTGTGGGATAATAATATCATGTTGAAGGTTTGGAATATCTAGTTTATTTTATCAACTTATAAAAATAAAGAATTAAGGGCTCCCAGCCTCCACAGTTATTGATGAACAATTTTACTATCAAATAGGGGTGGCAATCATGTCGAGTCGGTCGGGTTCTGGTTCGTGTCAAGAATAAACGGGTTGGAGAATCCTTGACCCATACCCAACCCATTTAATAAACGGGTTTTGGGACCTTAACCCAAACCCAACCCGTTTAATTAGTTAGGCGGTTAAGCGGGTAACCCATGACCCGTTAAAAAACATATATATAAAAAGATATCGCACATTCTACTTTGAAAATTATTTAAATTCACTAAAAAACCAAAACCATAATGGACATGTGCAACTTGGATTATTAAATAAGATTTCAAACATGAATTAACTACCTGAATTTCACACTTGATTGAGTATGAATAAGTGATGAAGAAAGGATGTGTTTCTAAATTATAAGCTGATGACTCAATGAATGAAAACAAAGTTAAGAATTTTCAACTTTATGGAAATCTGAATGTATTAGGAGGAGTTTTGGGCATAGACGCATAAAATATTTGTTAGTTAATTAAATATTTCTTCACAAGCGAGATTAAAGTAGACACTAGATTGTGAATTTATAATAATTAACATATGAATTGCCAAGAAGTTGAAAAATAAACGAGTAAACGGTAAACGTTTAACGTCATGTTGACCCGTTTATTTTTTGGGATAAAACGGATCGAGTTTCGGGTCAAACACTTCAAACCCGGACCGAACCTTTTAATTATATGGATCGTGTCGTGTCAACTTTTACTAGCCCTACTATCACATATGATTTAGCATTCCCCAAATAAGAGTGATGCTTGTCAGTTGGTCACTGTCAAAAACTTACTCTTGTTCTTTTCTCTTATTGTAAAAACTTACTCATGTAATTCTATAACTAACATGTACTCCGGAGTATACAGAAATATGCTTAATCATGGATGGATTAGTGATTTAAATAATGAATTCCCAGGTTTCCTGCCAAAACCTGTAAAGATTGCCTAGTGCTTTGCAAGGATGTTGGCGACACCACACCAAAAAAGCAAAAGTGAACAAACATACTACAGGGAAGCCGTGCACTTTAGGAGGTATTCAAGAAACACAAACTTTTTTAGGAGAAGAAATGATTAGGCAGCAGGAGACGCAGATAAAATCTCTGGAATCACAATCATGAATTTGCAGTATTTAATGATGCTTTTCTCATCACTTTAACAACAAATGCCTAATGAAATCTCTCATGTCCTTTCATTCAAAAAAGAAAAAAAAAGGAGAGTCCATCTCCCTACATCATTATCTTGACCACTTAGCTATCTAATCACATTGTTGTCAGCAAAAACAATTCTCACAAAGGGGAAGAAAAAAAGGAAATAAAAAAACTATAAAGAACAAATAAACAAATGCCCTAAATGATTATGCAGGTCAGCAAAAGCTCGCCAAGGTAATGCTTGTTCGTGCTTGTTGGCATGTTAAGATGAATAATTATCTGGGACTCACAACTTGTCTCAGAATAATATGCCTGCTGCTTATGTACAGGTGAGTCTTGTTAGGTTAGGCCGCTAGCAAAATTGCAAAAATGTACACCTGACAAAAGAAATACACGTAACATTGTTAGATCATATTCGATAAAAATGAGGATTATAGTACTTGGACAACAGATCTTGAGTTTATGTACAACACAAAGAAAAGAAGACACAGTAGACAAGCCAAAAAGGGAAAGTAAACCACTTACCTTTCTAGAACTACGAGCTAGGAAATGTCTGCATCATCTTCCCAAGGAATTGAGTTTTGTTCAAAGCAATTCCCGCCTGTCAATGGGGACCAAAGCAAAACTGTTAATGGAAACGTGCAAGAATATCTGCATTGTGCCTCTGAAAGATAAATGGAATGAACATGCGTCACACATAATTTTATTTTAGCATACACTTCGAAAACAACAATTTGAGAATATTCAGATTCAGAGATAATTAGAGTTAGCAGGGAAGAGTCTGTACGTGATGATGTAGCTAATCATTGTCAATGCTCAGAAGAAGCATAGCTCAGTGTAACCATGTGAGTAGGGCAAGAGATCAGCAACTTCAATCTTCGAGCTTGAGCAGCTCATGCTTCTTCTTAATCTCGCTGGTATGGACTCTACCTCAGCCCAAAATATGCCATAAACTGGCCTATGATCGGAAAATCTTGACTCAGCACGGACGTAAGACAACTGGTGTAGACCGTTTCCGTACCATAAAATACGATCACACCTTCATCAGCAAAGTAGTACAAGTCAGATGATTCAATTTTCGCTAAATACAGATGCGTAATTTGCTTTGTCAGTATAGATACATCAACTGCTTATTAATTAGGTGGATATCTCCTACATAAACTACAGCAAGCTTAGGAGTGCATGTATAAACATGTCAGGCTGTGAATTGCAGCTGTTTTTCAATTCAGGAAAGGTCACATATCCATACGATTGTTGTCAAGCTCAGACAATTCAGCACTTACCAGGCAGGTGTTCGCCGTTTCTCCTTTGGATGCATATCATCCCCTGCATAGCGGTCTGAGTTGTGCGAATACTTGTAAGTTGGTGGGAAATATATATTTCCCTCTTTCCAGTCAGGAAACACTCGACCTTTTCTCTGTTCACTGCGAAGCTGCAAATAAACCAAATGTCACCATCACTGAAAACATTACTCGCGACAGATCAGTAGTAGCCTATACAGGAAACCAGAAACTGTATCATAAGATAACATCTCTTGACAATAGCAATGCTCAGGAAAAGCATCAAACCTGATCTCTTTCTAACAACGCTCTCCAATTATGCATTTCAACGAGTGCTCGTGCAGACCGGTAAGGGAGGGTCAATCGATAATTCAGATCCCCGAGCCAAATGACTCGACTGCATTAAAACAAAGATAATTAGCATGCATAACTAAGCAGAACAACTGTTAACAAAAGACTGTGCAGCACCCAAATAAGTATGATCTAATAGCTGGTGACGAAGGATCATACTCATGCTCGGTTATTGTTTCAGGAGATTTCTCATCAACTGAGCTAGTAACACGTGGAAATCTTGTCTTCTTCAGAATCTCCATTACATCAGCATTTCTACGAAGCTCATCTCCTTCTTTCTGCCCTGAAGTTAAATGACTACACACAAAGCAGAAACTAGTCTGGTGCAACAGCATACTGACAGAAATGGAACCCTGCAAAAAACAAGTTAAGGGCATCAATATTCCAAAGCTATCGTTTTCTCGATCATCTAATACATCGATATAAAGGCAATGGCTGATAAGTACCTTATTTCCAAGATAACCCATCAATCCTCTACCAACACATGAGACTTTCACATTCCGTACGTGCTCCCTCAAATCTTTTCTAACCCATACTGTGAGATATACTCCCACCATTTGCTTGCTTACCACTAAGCAGTACCTTGATTGCTTTGGCTGTCTATAGCCAATGTCGCTATAAACAGATCCATTGCCTGACATAGGCGAAAACAGTACAGTACTTGGCGACTCGCCGGGTCCATAGTCATCATCGGATGAACCCCATCTTGAAAAGTCACTTGGCCTATAATCACTAGGCCTATAGTCACTAGGTCTGCAATCACTTGGCCTGTAATCACTCGGCCTGTAATCACTTGGTCTGTAGTCACTCGGCCTACAGTCACTAGGCCTGAAATCACTTGACCTATAATCGCTTGGCCTATAATCACTTGGTCTATAGTTGCTAGGCCTATGACCAAAAATAACGCGGTCACATACACTGTAGCGCCTTTCAAGCCGGGGTTGTGAAGTTGAAGGGTCGTTGACTGATCTCCAAGTACCTGTGGCCTGAAATGATCGGCGAGGTAAGAAAGATGCAGCTTTCTGCCTCCCAGACCCTTCAAAATCAGCATTTATTTCTACAATAGGATTAGGGACAGGTGATGGAGTATGATTGCCACTGCTTCCACTTATTCCAGGGCGATTATTTAATGTCTTTCTTATTAGTGAGACCCATTTCTTTGCAGGACCATTGTCTTCCGCCCCCAATATGTTACTTGGATTTAATGGTACAATTTCCTGAAATCTGAATCAACAAGGATTATTAAGCTTCCACAAACATTCTGATTGCAGAACAGGCAAAATGGCGAAGAAATAGAAGTCATACCCAAGAACATAAATATCAGCAGCCGGTGAAGCATGAAGCCAATCATCCAGATTCATGTTGCTTGGCGGAGATTTTCCACCCACATTCCATGTAGCTACAAAAACACTGCATCAAATGCACAAAAGGTAACTGTAAGAAACAACATGACCTATGATAGTCAAACACCAAAGATTTTTCCTTTATGTAGGTTTATAAGGTGACACTTGTGCTGTTAGGCATTGAACTACAAACCTAACTACCTAACCTAACACATGATAAACAAAAACAAAAGTGGAAAAAGGGGTAAATTACCTATGATTTTGCACATCTATAACCCTAGGATGCTCAAGATATTCTTTGCCCTGCCTAAACCGATCACTGCCCATGCTAAATTTCTCTGCTCCATCAAAAATCAAAGACAAAACATCAACAAGAATTCTTTCTCTCTTGTGATGGCAAAATTACAAGAAAAATGTATTTGACTGAATTTCACTAACCTGTTTTGCTTTTCTTGATATTACTTGGTTCCCTCTCTGAGAAGCTGGTCCTCCACTCAACATCACCCGCTGAAGTACCACAATTTCAACTTCAAATTAAAATCCATTTCTAACCAATAATTCAATCATGGTACATCTTACAGCGAATTGAAAATCAAAAAACAACAAAGAGAAAGTACAAAACTTGTCGGAAAATTAAATAGAACTGCAACAGAAGAAACATATTATGACAAAAACAGTAAACAGACAAAATGTTGCCAATTTTTGGGTAGAGACAAAACTTAACTTAATTTAACACCATTTAATAGCTTATCAGTATAATTATTGACACACTCAAACCAAAACCGTTACTTGTTTCTAAACATTAAATCAAACGGCTAATTTTCAAATTCCTTTAGAAAAAACTAACAAATCCAAAGAATTAGGACATTAATGATAAAAAGAAAAACAGAAAAACATATGTACCTGCATAAGCAAGCTCATCTGTCGGATCATATTCTTGTCTCTTGCTGCTCTTAATATTGAACCATTTTCTGACCAGTGACTTTGACCAGGAGAGCTAGATGAAAAATAAAATAAAATAAATCAGTAATCTCAAACATCCAAGAAGAACAAAAAAATGAAACCCCATCAAAGACAACAATAAAAAGAGGCAAAGAAGAAAAATAAAACACATCACCTTGCTTTTCTTGGGTTTCCCATCTCTCATTGTCTTACGACCACCAACAACACTTCCTCATACAGCTTTCAACTTCAGTCCCCCCCTCCCCCCAGAATTTTGGACCAAAATGCCAACGATGAAACAACAATGAGAGGGTTGATCAGTATGTTATAGCTTAAAAGAAGGGTGTTTAAGTTAAGGTAGCTAGCTGAGCTGTTTTTGTGTGTTCTTTTTTGTGGGTTGGTAGAAGAATGGATTTTTAAGTGGTACCCAGAATCTGAGAACTACTGTAGAGAGAAAGGAAAGACTAGAAGAGGAAACAAATGAGGACCCAAAATAAAGCAAATTTAAAGCGCAACGAACGACCAGAGAGTTAAAACAAGAGAGAGAATGGAGTAGAGTGGATGAAGCTAGCAAGTAGCAAATCAACACACTTTAATGCAGTGGAAGAAGGGAAATCATAATCATAATTAAAAAGAAACATGCACCACAAGACAATGCCGCAAAAATAAACTCCTACAGTACAGTCTACAGGAAAGCAAAGAGAAAAAACTAAAACTAAAGGAAACTAAATAAAGCCTCGTTATTGGTAACATCACAAAGAGAGAAAGCAGGCATTTGAACAGAATAAAGTGCAAGAGAAGTTGCGCCTGCCCCCACACAGCCACACTCCATTCTCTCTCTTCATTCAGTCAGTCAGACAGTCAGCTTTATTTTCTTTCTTGTTTTTTGGTTTCTTCTTTTTCTTTTTGAGTTGTACTAGTAAAGAAAATATTAATGGAGATTTAGTTACGATAATGGTGGTTAGGCTCGGCTGTTTATGTGTATAGAATATGTTTGAGGAGATTATGGTTTCTTTTATCTTCGTGATAATGGGCATGTTCTCCCAAGGTTCTACAAAGTTCGATTGAGCTCGTAACTTGCGAACATAATAAGTTTTGGTTAAAGGTGGTAAACGGGTCTATCGGTTCGGTTTTGGTTCGGGCTAGCACCGTTGACCGGTCAATCGGGTTTAATTCGGTTCGGTTCAGGTTTTTTCGGGTTCGGATTAGAATCGGGTCACCAATTTCGGGTTAGATTCGGTTCGGGTTAAGTCGGGTTCGGTACCATTTTATTTTTTTACCCCCGACAATGTAAGTTGTTAAATATAACTAAACAATTTAAGTTTCTTCTAATTGAAATATGTTTTAACAGTTTAAATTTGTTATTAGCGTATATTTCATGATAATAAAGACAATTAATCGGGTTTATTCGGGCTCAGTTCGGTTCGGGTTTAACTAATTCGGGTTTAAAAAGGTTCGGGTCGGGTTCGGTTCAAGTTTCGGGTTTGACTTTGGTTGTCTATTCGGGTCACTAATCGAGTTTGTTTCGGGTTATTCGGCTCGGGCCGGCCCAATTTGCTACCTCTAGTTTTGGTCACGATATCCATAGGTAGTTCTTAATATGTCATTGTAGAGGTCTCACCATATAGTTTCATAAACTATAATATTAATATGGTTTTAATAAGTGATTGAATGTCAAGACAATTAAACAAAAAGTTCAATTTTTTACATTTCAATTACTTTCTGTTCAGTCTTTAGAAGCTGTGAGAACCCAATATTTGTGCAAATATGCGTAACGTGGCTAGTAGTCCACTAGTCCACAACTGTAAACGTTGTAGTTAACCTAAGCTAGTAGTCTGGTACGTACACTTATGACTAAACACTAGGATGTTGACAATGACAATGATTTAAGAGGTGCAACATTGTCTAATTTGTCATCCATTAGTAGTGTTGATAAATCTTGTTTCATTTTAATGTTGCGGTTGAAGATTCAATAGGTGTCCTATCATGATTAGTGACTAGTGTGGAATATTTGATTGTGTGGTGGCTCCCACTTGTTTGCACATTTTTAGTGTTACAAATTGCAATTTACTAAAATTAAATGTTTTCTAAAGAAACACAAAGTATGTCAATTTGATAACTGATAAGGCACAATTTAAAGTCAATTTATCAACATGTACATTCCAACTAAATCCAACTAGTAGTAGGATAGTGAGTGGTGGTTTTTTTTTAGGAAAAAGAGAGTTTTCATTAAATAATAGGCGTATGGCATTTATAATCAAAATTGACATCAATAAGTCATGAAATTAATATTGCAGAATACATTCGATGACAAAATCTAATTGCTATCATCCCTCTTATTAAACGACTTTCTTTTTATCGTTCTCTTCAATTGAGCAGCCTTTTCACAGAAGCGCCTTCTAAAATTTTGAAAAATATTTGGTTCTAATATTCATCTTGCCATCTTGATGAACACAACTCTTTGTGGATCCATAGGATCATTGAAATTTATAAGAACAACGACTCTCATAACTGAATAAACTCTTACAAAGAAAAGACTAATTTTATTCGTCACGACTAATACTAAACTAAAAACAAAAAATAAACTAAAAACTACTAAGAATTTGAACTTTTGGGGGCTTACCACTAGTGCATAAAGCATTAATGACAGCCCCTACTGGAGGCTAGGTTTTTATTTTAGAGAGGAGGGAGAAGGGAGAGAGAGGTTTTTTTTTATCGGTTTTTAGTGAGTGGTGGCTCACCTTAAAAAAAAGAAAGAACAAAAAGAAACGCCTTGTACAAATATGTTTTCAATATAGTCTTCATTTAATGAATATGAGGGGGTGATCATACTATCACTAATACACCGTATCCCATTAGAACTCCGTAGTTAAGCGTGTTTGGGAGGGCGAGAGTAATAGTAGAATGGGTGACCACCTGGGAAATTCTCGTGTTGCACCTTTTCATTTGCATACTCAAAAAAATATAATGAGTTTGGGATTTTATGGGGAAAACAAAAGCAATTTGTTCAACTCACATCGAACCAAACCTAGATATAAATACTATTTTGGAAATTACTTTTCATCATAATCTATATTGGCAATTATTTTGTGGTAAAGCCTTATATTGAGAATGCTAACTCTAAAATTTGTTGCCTTCTTCTTGTCTATACTATTATAACGAATTAGGTAATGGGGCGCAAATTGAGATGGTAATACACTGGTTGAACTCTAGAGGGGAGACTTGAGGTTGACTCCTGCTTGACGCCTGTTTCTTACCAACTAATTGAAAAGAGAGAAAGAAAATACTATTATCTTACATTTATATAAAAGAGTAACGGTGAAAGAGAAAATAATACTCCCACCCCCATTTAATAGGAAAAAAATAATATGTGTAATTCATCTATTGGTAGATCTTGCCTATGTGGAGGTGACATGTAAACTTTGAAATTGAAAGTTTGAGCGGCAACTTATTGATACGGTAGATACATGTTCCTATTTTTTCGAAAGAAATTATCAACCTTCCACTTCGAATTTTTTTGTTCTGATACACATATTGCTAATCTAGGAACTAGAATTATAATTATACACAAACCAAGACACTTAACTAACAATGGTAACAAATAATTACAAACAACCCAAGATCATCGATAAATCACAGATATTTATTCAGTTCGTTTGTTGCCCGTATTAGCAAATCCTACTCTTACTCAAATCCATTTGAATTTCAAAAAAAAAAATCCTTGGTTATCACAAGCCCAAACGTCAATGTTTTACAAAAGACCTCATTTTTTAATCTTCCCCAAACCTAATCACTTCTTGACCCCTCCCTCTCTCCCATCTCCATTTAGACCACACCCCTCTGCCTCTGTGTCAATTTATTGTTCCGGCAATATGATAATAATTTTTGTTTTTTGTTTGTACAATAATTTGATTTGTTCCTCTCATTAGAGGATGAATATTCAAACAATGTCATCCAAGGTGACTCTCTTTGGTATTTTTTGTCATCGATTAGATTTTTCAAATTGTTTGGGTTTTAATTTTTGTTTTGAACTATGATGCATACTGACTCAAACTATGTTGGAGCTGATATGTGAAGTTTTTTTAATTATAGGCTCACTCTGTTTTGCTGATTCAAGAGTTGTTTCAACATATTTTTTTAAAGTATTTTTTAAATCTAAATAAATTAGGTTGAATGATTGTTGGTGGTAATACTGCAAGTAACCTAAACAAAACGATGTTACTGTAATTGTTCAAGTACAATTGTACTTCTCTTTTTTTCTTAAATGAAATGTTAAGCACAATTCTACAAACATAAACCGTGAGTATTCAATCATTTTTACACATGGAAGTAGGGACAATATAATTGGTAAATTTACAAGTTCATCAAACTACTTAGTCACACAAATGGAAGTAGGACAATTGAGAAGAATTGTAGGACACTGTTATAGAACGTTTGAAGTACCGTAACTATAAGTAGTTTTATTTCATTGCTTTTTACAGAGTTTTTTTAAAATAAATAAATACAATGCTTAAGAGCATAGTATTTCATTAGAATATGTCATAGCTAGAAGTCCATTTCAAGAAAGAAAAAGATCTACATTTATTTTGTCAATTTTGAATTAAATGTTATTTCCACAAATTACACACTGAAATTACATTGGTCTTAAAGGGTATTATAGTTTCTCATTTCGACCAAGAGAACAAACAAGCATAAGGACAAATTTAATTAACGTATAACCAAACAAAAATAAAAAACGAAATAAAAATCTCGTGCTGTAGCACGGGTTCAAACTAGTAAAGATATATTTAGAGAAAGAATATAAATAATTTATCTCGACAAATTACAACTTTTTAATGATTTGATAATATCCCATGGGCGGATAAAAGAGTTAGTAAGTTAAAATGACCAAGCTATAAAAATAGTGTGGGAAAAGAAAAAGAAAAAAACAATATAGTCAATTTTGCAATGGAATCTGAATAATTTTTTTAATAATAATGATAACTATAGAAAATATATATGTGAGACATTTCATATTAATAATATTTTAGCGCTTAATGAGGAATTTTTTCTATAAAAATATTTTAAACATAAACAACAACAACAACAACAACAACAACAACAACAACAACAGTCCTAGTAAAATCCCATCCAAGATGGGGCAGTGAGGGAGTCGTGTACCCAACCTTACCCCGATTTGGAAAAAAAAAACAAATACCATAAATGTACTCTTGCAACTGCATGGATAATGCTATGCACATGAAAAGATGAAGGAACCTTAAGGCTCAATATAGCAAAAATATGTGTTCTTAATAGTTCTTATGAATTACTTAAGATTATGTTAAGAGTCATCAAAATAGATGTTGGATAACAATTTTGGAGGACTAAAATGAAATATGTACCATCAATTTGAAGATAAATGGGTACCCTGTGAAGTGCACACTTGGAAATTGTTCACATGAATTTTGTCTACCTAATTTTTGGTATTAATTAGTTTAGTTTAAAAAATTTCAAATCACTTAAAGTTTTTTTTATACATTTTACTAGTGCAGTTCCCGTGCGATGCACGGAATTGAAAATTTAAGGGTAATAAAATAGAGCTATTTCAAAAATCTTTGATCAATTAATGATCTAAGGCATGCATCTAGCTAATGTTCACAGACTCGATATATTTTGTTTTTGTAGGATATACATTTTTTTATCCTACTGCTTTATTTATTTAGCGAAGACATCGTCATTGAGTCAAATCAAACTTTAGTTTTTTTGGGAGGGAGGGAAAGGGGTATTATTTGTTCAATTATGTTGACAAATGAAATATGGGAAAGAAAAATAGCACCAATACTATTTTGGCTTTCCCTGGCTTCAGCTATTGTTTTCTAAGGGTTTGTTTTGTTCATCTATCAAAACTTGAAATAAAACTGAATTGAACTAAAAAAAAGTAAATTGAACAGAAAAATATTAATCTGAATTGAAAAATAATGAATGCAATTAAAAATAAAACAAAACCTGAACTGAAAGAAATTGAGGGTGTGTTTTACTTGTGTGGAAGTACCTAAATTGAGCTGCAAAAACTGAATTGAATAGAAAAATATTAATCTAAACTGAAAAACTAAAGGCAATTAAAAGTATAACCAAAAACTCTAATTAAACTGAAAAAACTAAACCATAACACTTCAAGTTAACAAAACACAACCTTAACTGAACTGAAGACGACATAATACTACAAAATCCAATTTTAGAGTTTGTTTTGCTCTCGTGTAAAGACTTTAACATAAACTGAAATGAAAGTATTGATTTGAAATGGAAAGAAACTGAAGGATTTTGAACTGAACTAAAAAAATCAAAACCAAAAACCGTTAAAATTATAACTAATAATAAACTGGATTAAAATGAAATTATATTACGCGAACCCATGTGTTTCCCTTTTTTTAGCCATGCTCCCAAGTCTTCGGCATCTTTTTTTGTTGGATGGAACCAAGTCTTACAGTATTACGGAGTATATCAGTACTTGGTTGTAAACTTGTAACAATAATGATCAAATCACAGCACAACAATTGAGCAACCGAGAAGAATATTCACAGATTCTTTTTTTTTTGAAGTAACGTTTTTTGGTAGTATTTAAGTTCATAATATATTCAACCAAAAAAAGTTAGGAAAAATATATATGTAGAATTAGTATTTCCAAAAATCAACATTCAAAGATTCTTTTTTTTTTTTTCTGTTGTATCGATTTTGGAAGTAAAATATCTTGTCACATTTTTTTATTCCTTTTTTAAAAAACGTTTTTGAATTGTTTTTAATAAGAAAAAAAAAACACTAATTTATGACAATTATTTTAGTTTAACTGGAATTTCTAGCCAATCCGGAGCTTCCACCTAAGTTTAAACCGGATTATAAAAGGTAGTGCTCATCCAATTTTCTCTCTCCGTAGCCTCTCTTAGTATATAATATAGATAACTAAAACTCAATTTTGTTTGAATTTCATTTGTTTATGTTCAATTTAGTTCTTTATAAAGACGTGAGCTTAATTAAACTCAAGATTATTACAAATTTGATGGACTTTATTTGACTGATTTCTCTGTAAATAAAATTTTATCTGAATAAGAAAAGAAGCTAATAGAAGTTATAATCATCACTATAAATTCAATTGCAATGAAAAGAAAGAAGAAACCAACAATTTTTTGGTACATTGGGTTTAAGATTACACCCACTTAACAATGACTAAGGAATACCCCTTAAATCCCCTAAAAAAAAAGAAGAAATACCCCTTAAATGGAAAGAAAAAAACCCTATATTTTCTTAGTCTACCTTGGGTGTATGCAAGCCCTACAGTTTTCCAAACCTTTTCGAAATGAAAATATAAGTTTGATTTTATTTTCCTTACAAATTAAGCTTGTTTAAAATAAAACTCCATAGGCAATCTTTTAATGTTATTCCATTAACTTGTGATAATGAGAACATGTGCAAGGTCATACTTTGTGTTTCCATGCAAATTTTTACTACAATAAAAACCGAGTTAATTGGGAATTTGCATGTGAAATTGTAGTGGAAGTCCTTGAATTCAAAAAATTAAGATCCATTTTTGCTTCAAAAAATAAAAAGAGAGTTTTATTAATTAAGATCCATTTTTTTCATTGTAGATTTACACCTTTAATGAGCCCCCAAAAATGCATTTTAATTCTTACTGTTGACTCTCTTTCAACAGAACCCAACTATAAGGCCCAAGGGACCCAAAAACATGATAAAGACAGGGGCATGTCGTTTTGCTTTAGCTCTTTAAAGTAAAACGACCCGGGTCAGCAAGACAATCACCTGCCCGTTAGTCAGCAAAAGTGGTATAAGCTCAGCGGGGTGGGATCTAACAAGAATGACTAGTTCTGTAGCTCTCTTGCTTGCCTCCTCGTTGTCGATTAGTCATCTTGCAAAGTTAAAGTGGTAGTATCAGTATAGAGGGGAAAAGTAAAAGTTCTTGCTCATCGTTGCGTACTAATCTGATACAATATTACCACTTTTCTTGCCCTCTCTCTTGTTCCAATCTCCCTTTCTTGGGCTGTGTTTGCAAGGAATGTTCACTGAGAGAATGTGTAAGTTGAAAGGGATTCCATTAGGTAGTTAATAATTTATCCTTCCTACGGATTATTTGTTGTGTGAAATTGTGACATGTTCGTGATTTTTGATGATCAAAGATTTCACAATCAGATTAAGTTGTGGATTACATATCATGAAAAGACGTGGATTTTAGATTCTCTCTCATGATTGAATGTACTGTACATTGAAAAATTGATAGTCTTACCAAATCACGCAGCACTAGTCTTCTACGTATTGGGATGTAATTAGCATCGTACCAGAACTTGAATGGTTACATTCACACCGGGTGCACCTAATTGTGCCACATTTCTAAAAAAAATTAAATAAAAAATATAGTGTGTTGATTGATGAGCATATTATATGACTATTGACTGTCATGTGACATGTATTCGCCATATAAAAAATATTATCAACATATAACAGAACCTATTAAAATACTATATTCGTCTAGTAAGTAATTTAGTTTCAATTTTCTTACAACGAAAGAAAAAGAAATTAAAAACACAAAAAATTGTGTGAACCCGTTTTATGTATGAGACTTGGTATTAACGACCCATCGAGTAGTTATTAATGACCTCTCGTCTCAACAATAATGACCCCTCAGATAAACACTAATGACCCTTATCACCCAGTTTCATATATGAAATTCATTTGAAAAAACACCTACTTCTACATGCGTTGGCACTATTTGGCATGTCTCATTTCAGAGTTTCTAGGAGCTTTTTTCTAAAATAATTTTTTTCTTCTAAAATAATATATTTGGTGACAACTTTCATCTCCTAAAATAAATTCTTATTTTCTTAAAATACACTTAGGCTCTGTTTTTTCGAGAGCACTTAGGCTCTGTTTTGTTTGATTGATTGAAAGTTTAATTCTACTGAACTTTACCGGAAAAAAAACTGAATTGAATTGAACTTAACTGGAAAGATCTGAACTTAAATGAACTGGATTGAATTACAGTGTAAATATAACTAAATAATTAAAAGGAAGAAACTGAATTGAATTGGAAAAAACTACACTTAAGTGAACTTAATTGGAACAAACTGAAGTTGGGTGAATATCCTATCCTGGTCTCAAAAATCATAGGACCATAAGGTATAGACAAGGACAATTATCCACCATTGATTTATTCCTAAATTTAAGGAGGGTGGTTGATTTACTTGATATTTTTTTTAACCTTTTATCTTTTCTTTTAACCAGAAAAAAAATAAAAAAAAAATTTTACGTTA
>ONZK01004334.1:35287-48700 GCA_900322385.1 Pharnaceum exiguum | reverse complement strand
CTTCTTAATATGCTAACGATATTAGTGTAATCTTCTATAATTACAATGGGTATTTTGGTCAAAACGAAAATAATCCTTGGCCCCATCCATTATCTTCCTTGGCAAAATCAGTTGCCACTAATGTACTCCTAAGTGACTTGCAGAAGATGCTCCATGTTCACCTTTGTCAATGCTCATAATGACATGTTGCTGGCGTCAATCGCTTCTCAGGGCATATGAATGAACAGATGCAAGGAGAAATCGACATTAATCCTCGCAATGTCAAAACTTCACTGCATCAAGTACTGAAATACCTTGCTGACATGTAGCTGGAATCTGAAGCAGAGGGTGACAACCGAATTCCCACTGTCACCATCATGGCAGATCGACAGGTATCTTTATCTGCCATGTTTGTTGCTGAAATCCTTTGGTCATTTAGATGTGTGTAATCTTAAGAATCTTCCATCTGAATGCGATTTCTTTCATCTGGAAATTAGATAGCTCTTCGCATGATTGCTTGTCAACTACAAACTGTCCACTATTTTAAGTAAACAATGTTCTGGATAACCGGGTTGTATTCCACCAGACTAACTAAAGGAAAAGACTACATACAGCAGAAAAGGGTATAAGAAAGGTTACAGTAATGTGAAGTGCTGATTCATATGATCTACAAATTCTGCAAATTCTGACAGAAGATTTTAAGTGGCTCAGCAGATGAAACTAGGGATGGAAGGAGTAGAACTGCAACTAAACATAATTATCTCCGAATTGTTTCAGACGACGGCATCCTCGGTCATCCAATAGGAATCCTCGGTCATCCAAACGAAGCACATCGCGACGGAGACTGCACAGAATTCAAGGAAAAAAGAATTGTCACATAACCAAGCAGAAGCTTCAAATGAAATAATTCAAGACAGCAGAACATGTGAGTATTGAGGGAATAACTACATAAGCATATACTTCGTATGAGCTAACTGGGCTGGGCAAATATTCTCAGCACAAATTTGGTTCTAGAGCACTCCCTAAAAACATAAAGAGGTGGAAGAAAATTCAACATGAAATGAACTCTCGAGAGTAATTGAGATATGGTCTCAAAGGTAGTTTAAGGTCCCAAATGGAAGAAATGGGAAACTTGTGATCAACTAGAACAAAGATGCAAACATAAAAATACCTTCTTTTCATATAAGGGTATACATCTGGCACTGGCCAACTGCAGTGTCTATTCTCTTCCAACTCTCCCAAAATTATGTCCTTGAAAAAACTTGTGCCACCCTCAATTTCCTTGAAAACAACCTGAAATTCAATGTCAATATTGTTACACAAAAATTCTCATATTACATAAGACTAATATATCGAACTGAGGAACACCAAACAATTATTGTTTGATCAACTAACCCCCTTGACAATAATATTTCCTACATCACCGGCTTCTTCTGCATCCTTGAGTGATACATCCTTGATTTCCAGCAATGTTGCCACAAGCTACAAAAAAGAAAATTTTAACAGACTTCAATCTACAAGTCATTTCATACTCATTTGAGTTCTACAATGAATACAACATAAAATATTTAGAGAGTGCAAGTCAGCATAAATATTTTCCAACTTGAATTGCACTCAACTTTTCGAATTTTGAGCATAGCTCTTTTCAATTCGGCCTATACTTGAAGTAAACCAAACAGACCCGAAATATGAGAAATACCACTTCCACTTTCATCTCTATTTGAAATCAAATGGCAATTTCTATTTCATCAGCCCTCGTTGCTATTTGCTAACAGTTTGCCTGTTTCATCTCTCCTCAACCTCCTTCATATCTTCACTTTAATGCTTGACTTCCAAACATAAGTGCATTTAGAACTTTGAAAAATATATAGTCCTTGTCACAAAAAACAAGGACCATAAGGCTTTTGACAAGGACAAATATCAACCTTTGGATTTGTCTTAGTTTTAAGGAGGACCCTTG
Organism: Pharnaceum exiguum; assembly: GCA_900322385.1. Classification (NCBI taxonomy): domain Eukaryota; kingdom Viridiplantae; phylum Streptophyta; class Magnoliopsida; order Caryophyllales; family Molluginaceae; genus Pharnaceum; species Pharnaceum exiguum. The sequence continues at coordinate 46,761 of ONZK01004334.1, read as the reverse complement.
ATTGACTTGTATTTATGATTTTAATTTATCTTTTTTTAATTCTGAAAAAAATTCAAAAAAAAAACAAAAAATATTTATTTTTTTGAAAATTATTATTTTAATATATACCCAATTCGTGTTTAGGGTGTAAGTTAACTTAGAAAACCAATACTTTTGTACTGACTAATTAATGTATTTGTCAGTACAAAATGTATGAGTTATGAACGCAGTTGTTCTTTTTTTTTTGTCGTAACTAATTGTTTATTTTGTCGGTACAAAAACGGTACAAATTACAGAGTACTTTGTACTTACATTACACAATTTTAGTTATGACAATAATGTTCTGAAGGTTAAATACTATTTTGTTCTGACATTTTTCATCTTTCGTCAGTATGAAAACGTGCAGATTTAAAATCCTTGTAAAAAGACTTTTGTCGTTACGAAAACGTACTTTTGTAGCGACAAGTTATGAGCTTATCTTCGATGGAAGTCATATTTCGTCGTTACAAAACTGTCTTATTGTCAGTACAAAATGTATATAAATTTCCGAAATCCAGAGGTCGTACTAGCCAAACACGGCCTTCCAAACAAAAAATTAAAAAAAATTTACGTAAAAATTATTTTGTGTACTAAAAACAAGTCAATCAAGGGTCCTCCTTAAAAGTAGGACAAATCTAAAGGTTGGCAATTGTCCTTGTCAAAAGCCTTATGGTCCTTGTTTTTTGTGACAAGGACCATATACACACCCTTTAGAACTTACATCAAATCTTATGAGCCTTCAAACTCTGCTTCCTAAACAAACATAACCCTGCTTGCACGTTTATGTGCACATAGACACATAGTTACTCATGAAGCCCTAAAATAAAGTTGACTTGATAAGATTACAAGCCTGTACTCTGTACACATTGTAAATAGTTGGCTACTACTCCAAATAAGTTATCAATAATCAGTCAAACTGAAAAATTAAAATATCTTCTAAATTTACAAGCATGCTAACCAGTCAAGTAATCGTATTGCATGACTTCTTCAAGTATATATTTTCAGTGTTCAATAAAAGAAAGGAGCAAGAATTGAACTCATATATATAATATATATATGTAATTCTTGATGCTTGAAAGCTGATGGAGGCGAGGGAGCTCTAAGATGTCCTATACTCGTATCATTTTTAGTATTCCTTGACATGCATGTAATCACCGATAAAATTTAGGGACAATCTAGTATATCCTCTATCAGATTCAGCAGAAAATAAAACAAACAAATAAACTCCACGACAGTAGCCTAGACCTTCTGAATTGCCTTTTATTACAGTAATCATAAAATAACAAAAAACCGAGTCCCATCAATTTAGAAATGATACCTGTGCCACAGAGAATAATTTGACACCGTCAATTTCAGAAAGGATAACACCCTCCTGTATACCAGATTGAGCTGCAGGTGAACCTTCTTCCACCTAGTTTACATTTAATAAAATAAAAAACACAAAATACACACGAGAATATTATGGACATGATAAATCATCATTCCCTGCACTGACAACAGCGGAGTTCCAATCATTCTTGGATGTTATCAACCATTAGAAACATAGAAGAATCACTACCACAAAGACTTTTTAGTAAAGCAACACACCACCTAAGAAGGGGCATTTTATCACTATGCAGAATCAATAATCAGGTTCATATAGTTAAGTCACATCCAAATCCGTTGTAATCACATTTTACAAATGTTGCTCACCCATGTTCTGGGAGGGAGCATGTCAGCAAATGTATCATGTATGCACCCTTGGACTAAATAAAACTACATGGAATTACAACAACAACAACAACCCAGTGTAATACCCGTTCTATGGGGGTTTTGGGGGGTCAAGATGTACGCAACCTTGCCCCTAATTAAAGTAAACACTTTAAATAGAGAGGTTGTTTCCGAGAACGACCCTATGCCTTGCTGCATTGAAGTATTGATTCCCCGTAACTTCACTTAAATCAGAAGTACACGAAGTTCTATTAGCCATTTTGATTTGGTCTGCATGGAATTGTTATGGATATTTGCTCCATTCAAGTATGAAGTGTCATCATATTGCGGGACTACTGCAATGCATCCTAATAAGACTAAACTTAAGATTAGTTTTTGAAGCCGATACCCCAGAGAGGGTAAATGCATATAAATCATTGAAATCATGCTCGGTTCAAGTATGCGTGTCATCACATGCAGTATCACAGAAGAATCTCAACTTGTCTTTCGGGGACGTGCTAGTGCTAAATGCAACTCACAGCAGCACTTTCTTTCTTAAATCCAATCACACCAGGTTTTGCAGAATGTATTCAGGTTTGAAACAAAAACATAAAAAACAGGAAACTCATTGATTCTATGCACCCAGGAAAAACACATCAGGCTGTGCTCAATCATGGGGGTTCGACACTTTTTTTTTCTTTTTACGTCTTGGTAGAAAATCTACTTTTATTAAGAACCTCTAGAAAATTAAGGAGAACAAAATATCCTCCAAGTTTGAAGTGTTTACAAGGAGCACCACCATTCAAGACTCCTTCCAACACCGAATGTGATGCCCGTTTCCTATTTCATACCTCACCAAAGGAAGAAGCCTACGCGACAAAGCATAGCCCTCCCTAGTTAACCTCCATAACCACTGCCCAACTTTTTTGGTTATAGATCAAGAATCAAAGGGAGCAAACAAAGACAAAATGTCCTCAGCCCACCAAGGTCAGTATATTTAAAATGTGTGTGAGATGGTGTAAAGCAACATTTTTGCCTCATCATTTCAAACATAAATTCCCACCTTCCCTTGGTTAACCTGTACTCCCATTTAACCAAATGATCCTTTCTATGTTCATGTCTCTCGTGAGACTCTCGGCGCTTGGTCACGCCAACTGGTAGCTCAAAGACAGACGAGAAATATCAGGTATCAAAGACAAATGGAATGATTGTGTTTATTCCACACCCCCCACCCCCCCTCCCAATTCTCCGAAACAGCTTCTCAAAACAGGGGTCACCCCCCGACCCCGTTGAATGGTGATTACACTTGGTTGTTGCTGTTGTCGTTGAAAATCTGAACCTGTTAAGCAAACAGTTCAAAGACGGACAAGAAATATAGGGGTATCGAAGACAAAAACGACGGAATGATTGTCTTTATCTCACTGCACCCCCCTCCCCCACAAATAAAATCATAGACTGCGTTGTTGTTAAAAAAAAATAGAACCAAATAACACCTATCAATAAGTGTATCACAAATATTTTAGATTGTGGTATAGTCATATATCCTTCGAAAAAATACATGGTCCAGACTCCAGCCACAAGCCAAGCCTCCATCGCTCAATTGTGAAGCAGAGGGGCAATATGGAAAAAGATTATGGCCATCTTCAGCAGTCATAGAGTAATGATTGCAAAGCCCCAACAAACCCACAACTTAGTAACACCGAAGAAAAGCTGTTGTTGCAGTTGGGTAAAGTCGAAAACTTACGCGGGGTCTGGGTAAAGTCGAAAAGATAGTGCTTGATGGTTCAGAGTGAGAACAACAACTCAGTGTAATCCCATTCCATGGGGGTTGGGCCTGGGGGTCAAGATGTTTGCAACTTTTCCCCTTTTCTCTGTTAAGCAGAGTGGCTGTTTTAGAAGAGTGTTGAATTTGCCGCAAAGTGTTAAATGGTACATATTCTGGACAAATTAGCTCACATATGAAACTGATTTGGTGAACAGGCATCTTAAGAAGATTAGACTACTAATTTGCTCAACAACATCCCATGCCTCCATGAAGGTAGCCAAATCCAAATTCCAGCACCTCATTGCATATTGACAAGGCCAAATTTTCTGAAGCCAATATCCTAAACCTAAATAAAAAACAGTTTTGATTATCATGACAGAAAAAATTCTGATCCCAAAAATTGCGACACCCTAATAATGATGACGCTGATCTGAACCAAAATCTATTTTAAACATGAGAGGCTCACCGAAAAATTGATGATTGCCATGTTCAACCTTGGTATATGAGAGTATGAGACAACTTAGAAGTTCAGAATAAAATATTGCAATAATGTATGAAACTGTTTTTTAATAAGCACAAATTGGAGAAAATAAGGTAATCAATATAAAGATAAACAAATGACCTCGCCAAAAATTGTCTCCTCAGTGTTCATCCACCCTTGGCAATCGAATTAACCGACTAGCATCAACGAATGTCACAACATAAAACAAATGGTCAAAAGCATCAAGGTGAGCCACAATGTAAAACAAGTCCTCAAAAGTTCATAACTAGCTTCTCCTTATCCCAAAAAATGAAGTAACCACTAGCTTCACACAGTAATACATATTAGAAGAGTAGTTCAGTGGTTGCAATATCAGCAGGATGATAACATCACCTAACGTTCTACTCCTGTGGGTCTTAAAACAGAAATAGCTGACAAGGAAGCCTGATCATTGATAAAAGAGGATCTATAACATTGTGCATAGTAAACTAAAGCATCATGGAGTTCAAAGCCGAATCATGGGATAAAATATGGGAAGAGGAACGAGCACTTACTAAAAATCTCTTTCCATAATTTAATTCTATTTACTACGCCAGCTAGTAAAAACTATAAAACCCAACCTAGTGAACATAAGACAATTTAGTACTCACCAACTAAAAGCAAAATATCTTAAATGATATCCACCTCAACAAATTAACCTAACCATGCAAAGTTAGCACTGTGAAATCCAAACAGCTCACTTCCCAAGCTTTCAGATTCAAGGATTGGTGAGACAGAAAACAAGGACTTCAAAAAGCTTTAATGAGAATGCATCAACAAATTGTATAATCTAGTTAGTGAACCCCTCCCCATCTGTTCATTTCTCCTTCCTTTGCATGTTTTTTTTCTTTTGCAGAGCCTTTGATTATTTCGGTTGTACTTTCTTTCCTTCACAGGGCTTCTGGCATTCTTTCAGTATTCAATACTCAAGAATTCTTAAAACCTCTTTTGCTTCAAAATTCTCAGCTTTATCTGATAGACATCGTGATTGTATTTCTAAATACTCTACTCATTTTTTAGGCTGAGAGCGCTGACCTAAGCTCAAGTCATTAACAGGTGTGCACAAAAGTGCCTAATACAAGCGACATATCACTATCACCAACATAATGATGCACATTGATATGAAAAGACAATAGAGAACGCTCATACCTTATCAACCATAAGACCATACATATCATGAATTTTTTGATAGATCTTCATGTGCTCAACATCCGCCATTGTGACCAGGGCTCTGAGCTTCACCCCAAGCCAAGGGTGATTAACTCTTCTTCATAAATCAGATCAAGAGACATCAATTGACACAAAGTAAAGTTTATCTTCCATTTATCTATAATCACTACAATTCTTCCGATTTTTTTAAAAAAAGCCAATATAAGCTCAAGATGTCCAAACATTATATTAAGTTCGTACGAATGCTTGTTAAGTATGACTGAGAATAGATATAACATACTTGAATCTTTTCAAATGGTTCCATAATTTGGTAACCAGGAAAGTCGGAAGAAAGGGAGTTTCTTCATCATCAAAAAAATTCACTCCGATCCAGTTGCCAGAATCATCAATCAGGGGGCCGCCGATGCCACACTAACACAGATACAACATTGTTAGTAAAACAACATTCAATGAACTCTCAAGAGAAAATAAAAGGTCCTGACAAAACAGATTGTACAGCTCCCCAAAACATTAACACGGAAGTTTAGAGAGAAATGAGAGACATCTCTGATATAGTGATACAAATTCCTCCACCCCCTTTCATGAGAGAGCAAACTATCTCGATCTAACATGCAAACATCTCAACTATATCTTGTGATCTCAAAAAACCCAAACAATACAATGACTCAAAGTATTAGCAACCCAAGTGACTGACATACTGACTCTATTACTCCCCCCTCAGACAATTGAGATTAATTTCTCTGAGATTCAGCGAGAGGTTCATGAGATTATCGTGGGATAACTGAATAAGATAATGGATGCGAGGCATGAGTTTTCTGATCATATGAGAGCTAATGTTAATGAAAGTTGAAGAATGCTTAGCTGGGGAGTTGAGGTAGTAATACTGCAAAATTCACAACTGGGCTCTGATAAAGAACTGAACAGCGAGATAAACCAAAACTAGTTAAAAGTTGGGCATTCATGAATGCAGAATCCACATCCATCAAAGCTAATGGTACTCCTCTTACATACATTACTCTGAATGCTGAGAATGGTGGAGTGAAGGCGAAAATTAAATATGAGGATGTGGCTCCTGAAATTGAATACTGGAGCAATGCCCTTGTATATTATGTTCTTGGAGCAAATCAACCCAGGTAGATTTGGAAATTACAAAAATGAAGATAGTGATGATATTACTTTGCTGGATTTCGGGTGGAAGCCAAAGTATTGCTCACAGATTGGGCATATAGCAGACAACTGCATAATCAAGAACCCTAGAGTGTAGAGTGTGGAGGCCTGTACCAAAAACAGAATACACACAGGTTGACAAGGCTTTACAACAGCATAAAAATGACCAAACGCGGGATATGACCTACTGCGAGCTGTAGAGAGGAAGATATCAATGCTGAGGGGTTAACCCTATCAGAGATAGAGGAAGGAAGGATGCATACACTGCCCCAGTTTCAGGTCAATTAGGTTTGCAGTATGAGGCGATAATATGGCTGAAGGAGTCACAGTTGGAGGGCCTCCACCAATGGATAAACTTGCGGCATTGAATGTTAGCCCTCTAAAACAACTGAAATAAGGCTCTTTAGCCAAAGACACTTCACCGGTATCAAGTGTATCTGAGAAAAAAAATGTAATAAAAGAAAAATTACGGATAAAAAGGCTTTCAAAAAGTTTCCTGTGGAGTAGCTTCACTAACCACTCTAGTCACTATAACGGAAGAGCATGGATTTCTGGAATCTAATGGTGTATGATGTCATGAAATGAAGAGTACAACATAGTTAGTACATTGTCATGTTATTCATAGAGTAAAAACAAGCATTGGATACTATCCTGCATGTAAGCTTTGAACAAGACTGATGAAAGATGTCTACTATGGCAGAGATCTAAAAACATTGCATGCACAATGCAAATGCCTTGTGTGGTAGGTGAACACTTATTGTAATTATCCATCATTGGCAATAAAATACTTTTCTTTGGCAAAAAAGAAAAAGAAAAAAGAATTGTACAACTTTACCTTGGTTATCTTACAACTTGAATATATCAGCACTTCACAATCAAACTTTTGGGCTGATTTCACGACCAAATTGCCTTTAGAAGACATAAATTGTCCAGAACTATATTGGAGCCCTAATGCAAACACTTCTTCATTTGATTGAGCACATGGAGAAAAGGGTGTCATATCAAGACCATGGATGAGAGCAGCATTCGGGGTTCTAAATGATATAACAGCAATGTTGAGGTGCCAATCATGGCCATACAAATGGCCGACACATATTTGTCCATTACCCATTTGCACTTTTATCTGCAACAATTGTACAAAGCAACAATTAGATACCGAAGGTGAATTAACAAGGGCAACCTTTATCTCTAATACTAACCTTTAACCGAGTCAAATCAGTCTGTGCGGGTCTAATCAAGCTTGCAGACGTAATAACAAAAACCCGATCACCCGCATTAACTCCTTTCAAAACGGTTCCAGAACACGTAAATAACAATTTGTCCACATCCCCTGAACAGAATATGATATGGCAATGAAACTCAACACTGAAAACTAAAAACAAAAGTAAAAAAGGCAAAGAGGAAAATTACATCACCAAGACAAGCTTTGATATGTTATATTTGTAACTCTCCCACAAAAGCACATTAGCTACTTACATAAAATTCCATCTCCTCTAGCTAGCTTTATCTAAAGCACACACTACTTATTTTTTCTTTTTTTTTTCCGTCATTCCTAACCCATCTCTTGGACTATACTCATGTGAATACTTGAAGAAACCCCACAACAAAGGTGCTTAAAAAATGTTTACCAAAGAAAAAAGGTGCTTAAAAGTGCATTCAACCAAATTCCCTTCGTTAACAAATTAACAATAATGATAACCTAAACATTATTCTTAAGCTCACAACGAGCCACATAGGATGTAGAGCTTTTACCTATGCCACATAGGACACTCAATAAACCAATGAGACATCGGACAACTAAAGAAATACACCGATAACGTAAACAAAAGTTGAGTTAAAAAAGGTTATCATGTCAAAAAATTGATACATGGTAGTATTACAGTATAGTCCTAAGCTACGTTTATGTGTAAGTTTATCCTTTAAATTGAGCAAATAAAAAATGAGAAAAGTTTATACTTTCAATCTTCGGCTCACGGTTTCTCCATCGTTTTCGTATCTCTTTCAATGTGTTTTCTCTTTGCTCTTTTTTTTTAACTTTTGCTTTCATTTTAGTATTTTTCTTTACTAGTTTTTTTAAGTATTTTTCTTTACTACTTTTTTTTATGTATCGCTTGATTGTGCCGTTATGCTTCTATATCATTTGTTAAATTAATATTTTTACAACCATGCAAACATAGTAATATATTTACTTTATTTGTACAGGTGTTTGAATGAACTAGTAATAATAATAACCACTCAACTTACCGTCTTCGTAAGAGGAAAGAGCGACAACCGCACGAGAAGCAGTCAAAAGAGCCTCCTTTACCGACAAAGGAGTGGTTAATTCAACTGGGTCTCCAAAGGTCTCCTCAAACGAATATTTTAGCGCGATATCATGCCCTGAAAATTGAATAAAAAACTAATAAGTAACAAATTGAAAAGGTTACAAACATGTCAGAGAGTCAGACCCACCTTCTTTGCCAGACTCGTAGGCACGCATCATGTCTTCCTTCATGCGCATGGCCCATCTCCGATTTTTTTTCATGACTTAATCCCGAGAAGATGACATGATTATGATCAGTGGCGGATCTACGATTTTCATTTAGGGTTGTCGTAAGTAACAAATCAGGGCCAAATAAAACGTCGTCCAATACTCCAATACTTCAAAAAGTAATCTAAAATCATATTATTAATTTAAAATGGACTTTTCACATGTTTTTACAACCACTCAAAATGTAGAGACATCAAGTTCACTTTTGGGAGAAAACAAGAAAACCAAATATTTTTCACAAACAAAAAACTGAAAAAGCAAAAAAAGAATTTATCACTTTTACAAACCTAAAATAACATTCTTTGGGCCAAGTTAAGCAACAATATGGTGTGGTCTTTATTGCAGAATTCTGCCAATCAAGGGTTCTTAGCTTATCAAAAAGACAAAAACATTCTTTGCAGCAGCAACTAAACAGTAAACACCATACATGAAATAACACTTCTACAAACGTTACATAGAAAAACTATTTCTCAGTTTTTGAAAATAGAAAAAACAAAAACAGTGCCAAACACATACTCATGGATTAAGTTCATAATCAATTGACTACATACTCATGAAATAAGAACTTAGCCAATTTCAACAATCAAATTGTAAACCCCAGAATTTATTGTCAAACAAATACTCAAAGAACCATGAAGCATCCAATAATTCACAATTGAATACATAGATAGATGCATAGTAAGTCATAAATAAATAACTGAGTGTAAAATTTAAGATGAACCTTCAGATGCGTAAAATGAGAGAAGCAGTAGAGAGAAGAATAGATAGTTCCACGATGGTGGTTGTGTGGAGTTTGGGGCGAATGAAGACAGAACCTAAAGCTAGTATGTGTCGTGTGGTTGGTTGTGAGGGAAAGGGAAAAGGTAAATTGGAGGATGATTTTTGTTTTGCCTTTCTTTTTTATTTATTTTTTTAGCGTCAAGCAAGTTTTTATTACATTTTTTTTCTTTCTGAAAAATACCATTTAGGGTACCCGACATATGGCGTAATACCAAAATGGGGTCTTGAAACTTTCAATATACCAAATAGGGTACCTATGCTTATTGACATTGTACCATTATGGACCCTCGTTAACTTTCTGTCACAGAAACTGTTTATATCACTTTTTAATTATCACTTTAACCCCCCATCCAATCATATATATATATACCCAGAAAAAATTGTTCCCATTTCTCACCCAATACAACTGCCCATCTGCCTTGCACTATGTTCCAGCCAGCCTTCCCTCCCCCGGATTGTATCTTTCTATGTATGCCCTGTCGTTCTAATTCCCTCATCTCCACCTTTCTATTCTCTCTCCTACCCTTCTCCCAGTTTTTTTTTTTTTTTTTGGTTTTTGCGATGAGTTAGCATTTGGTGGTATATATGCCTTGTTTTGTATAAGTTCTGGTAGCGATGGACGATGATTGTACTAGTGTGGGTCAGTGGGTCCACGGTCGGTATTTTGCTGGCGTTTTTGCCAAGTGTGGGGGCTAGGGTGATAGGGTCAATGATGATGATGACAGAGAGAGGTGGGGTCCTGGGGACGATAGTTAAGCTCTGAGGCGATGACATTGACGATCATACGGGTGATGGTGGTGTCGAGGTGGTGATGACAAAATGGGTGGAGACTGTGTCCAGATGTGGGTTGTGGATGATTTACGATGAGGGTGCTGCGTTTGTTTCCGGCGGTTAGTTGTCATTAATGGTGGAGCTTCATCAATGTTAGCCATCTTTAATGTCGGAGTGGGGGAGGAAGATAGAGAAAAGAAAGTGATGTGGTAGGTGGTAAAGCTATGTTGATGATGGCGATGGTTGGTTGCAAAGATGGTGACTGTGTGTTTGATGTGGATGATGAATTGATCTTTGATGTTTGATGATGGAAAAGAAAATGTAAAAATAAGAAACGAAGAAAAAAAATTAAAAGGAAATGAAATAATTAATAAAAGAAAAACTCATTTTAACTTAAATGAAGGGTAAATTGGTCATTTCCTATTGTGTTTCATCTCCTACCAACCAGAACTTGACACGTCAGTTAACTTAACGGCGAAAATAAACAGTGTTAGTGCAAGTACCCGAATTGGTACAATGTCAATAAGTATAGGTACTCTATTTGGTATATTGAAAGTTTTAGACCCCATTTTGGTATTATGTCATAGGTCGGGTACCTAAAATGGTATATTTCCTTTTTTGCGAAGGTATTTGGCTATTTGCACTCAGCCCGATGACTTGGAAAAAGTATACGACAGAGTCCCTATGGAGGTCTTGTGGAGGTGTCTAAAGAGTAAAAAGGGTTCCCGATGCATATATTAGGGTCATTAAAGATATGTATGAGGGTGTAACTACTAGTGTTCGTACGGCGGGCGGCGACACGGACCCTTTTCCAATTGAGGTAGGTCTGCATCAGGGGTCAGCACTGAGTCCGTTCCTGTTCGTCACTGTTATGGATGAACTAAGTAAAGGGAATCAGGGAGACATCCCTTGGTGTATGCTTTTTGCGAACGATATTGTACTGGGGGACGAGACGCGTGTTGGAGTCGATGCCAAATTGGAGGTATGCAGGGATAAGTTGGAATCAAGAGGACTGAGGTTGAGTAGGACGAAGACCGAGTATATGTGCTGCAACTTTAGCGGCA
>ONZK01004334.1:1486-13463 GCA_900322385.1 Pharnaceum exiguum | reverse complement strand
GGTGGTTTGAATGCGGATGCTAAACAGAGTCGCCACCAACTATTTTTATTAAGGAAAACAATTGGAAAACCTTTTGTTATTAAAGCTAAATGAAAACCACTTGCTTGCCAATTTATCAAAGGGACAACCGTAGGGGCTTTGGCAATGCAAGGTTTTATGAAAACCAGAGATTTGTAGGGTTCGGGGGTGAAATTTTACCTCTACTAGTCCAAAACAATCGTTATATGCGCACTTTAAAACACTCAAGTTGATTAAACAACCTAATGCAAGCTTTATCTATTTTAGGTGATGTCTTATGCAAGTATTTGATATTAGGCGAAGTGTAAACATGTAAACCGTATTCATATAAAGTCTACATTGCAAATAATATGACAAAACAGATTTAAAAAGGGGTTGGTGCCTTAAGTACCTGAATCGGGGTCTATAGTAAGACTATCCTATGAACTATGCATGCAAAGCAAGAGAAACAGGACGGGATTCCAACATGTATGATAATAATGCAAGTATAAGCACTGTAATATGAAAGGTTGGGGGATATTAGGTGTATAGTAACCAAGGTTTAGAGGGGTAGGTTGTATGCTAAGTTAGGTTTAGAGAGAGAAGAATGAACTCATCAAGTTCGGCGTGGGCGATTTAGACGTGTGGGGGGTCGGTATTTATGGGGTAGGATTTCTTGGGGAAAAAGCCAGAAGAAAGAAAAAGATAAGAAAAAGTTGAGAAACTTGCGCCGGGCGCACGTTCCGTGCGGGGCCAGGGTTCGCTCTGGTTCCGCCACGTGGCAGGCTGTATGTATTTTGGCCATTTTGTATGTATACTGTATATTTATATGGTATTGTACGAAAAAAGTTAACGGTTTGTATTTTTTATTTTTAACGTCGTTTATGTAAGACCACTGTCGGACAAAGGTGCCAAGTAGGGATTATTCCCAGATATATTTGCCAAAGTAGGGATTATTCGCAGCAATTTCCCAAGTAGGGATTATTTTGAGAAAATGGCCCTAAGTAGGGATTATTCCCAACAATTTTGCCTTAGTTAAATCCCATTTAGATTAGTTAAGTTTTTATTTATAAATTTATCTAAATATTAATAACTCTATAGGGAATTTTTTATAAAATATTTAAAATGAGAGTTATTGGATGTAATGGCGGCACAGTCAATTAAGAAACATCAACCTTATATTTAATGTTGAAAATAATGTGTATAATTTATTTCAAAAAGGTCATGAAATTTCATTAAACATAATGTAAAATAGAGTACACTAACCCCACTATTCATCTTTAAGTTATTGTATATACAGGTGTATCCCTTTTAAAAAATTTAAAAAGAATTATCAGAGTTTAGTGCAATAATTCTACTATTTATCTTTTTCTTGAGGGGATTCTACAATTTATCTTATTGTTAATTTATTGCATGATGTCGTCATTTCCAAATATATTTTTAATGAGAGTTTTATGATATAAGTTAATAGGGTTTAGGTTTCATAATTGACTGAGCCGCCATTAAGCGGCGCAGTCTAATATGAAACATCAACCCTATGTTTAATTACTAAAATAATGTGTATAATTTTATTTCAGAAGGAAATGAAAAACATTTAACATAATGTCAAATAGGGTGCACTAGCCCCACTAATCATCTTTTTTTTTTTTGAGAAGACCACTAATCATCTTTAAGTTAATGTTCGTATTAGGGTATCTTTTTAAAAAATATCAAATATATTTATTAAAGATTTATTTTCATTAATTACAACTGAAGTATAGATAGTGCTATTATTCAAGATTTTGTAATTTTTAATTTCAAGTTTGTGAAACAAAAGTACAAGCTTATTTCAATTTTGATATTTTACGGTCTGGTGGGTGTACTGTTTTGTAATTTGATGATGTCGATTAAACGGTACTAACTAAAATCACTATTTATTTTTATTAATTAGAACTTAAACTAATATCAATTCACATAAGAGATAATGTTTTAATAACCGGTCTCACATGGAAAAAAAATTAACATGAATAACTAAAAAAATATTTATTTAATAAAAGCGTGCATGGCACGGGTACTGCACTAGTATATACACTAAAGTTAGTATTTTTTGGGTGTTTTGGGATTTTACACTTTTTAGGGATTTTTTAATATGCAAATTTTTATGGGTTTCCTGATATTCAAATTTTTAAGGATTTTGGGGTTTTTATTTTTTATGTATTTTATATTAATAAAATAAGCATCAAAATTTTGGTGTCTACAGGTTTAAATTTCGTTCCCGAATCCTTGATCTTTGGTTGTGCAAATTGCTTTGCTTAAAACCTTGTGTTGTTCCTCACGAGCAATACAAGAGAATTCAAATGCATTTTACTATATCTAGATCACCCTATGTTAGATTCAAATTAGTGTAATTAGTAAGTTCATTAAATAAAAAAAAACATATGCATAACAAAATTAGAAAATAAAACGTGAAAGTTACGGAGGCTCGTGCATCGCACGGGTTTAAAATCTAGCACTTCTATATTCGGCCTTAAATTGATTGATTTTAGCCCATTATTGGTTATTAGTCAATTAATTAGTCAGGCCCAGTCCAATAAAGTCAGCCCAGTCCATTAAAGTCAGCCCGGCCCACATAAAAATCAGATTATCCTTAATTAAATTAATAAATTATTTACTTAGTTTTCTTGGGGAATAATCTACCTAAATTCTATCCTAAACCGAGTCTAATTCGATCGAAACACTGAAAATATATCCGGATAAAGGGATAAAACGTGTCAAACAAATCAACGGATCAGGAAGAGCCCGGGTCAACGACTCGGGCTCTTTCCCGATCCTCTTTTCTTCCGAAATCTTCCAACCTACCCTATAAATACCCGCCTAGGTCGACTTCATTCCTCACGCCAAACTTGATGAGTTCATTCTTTTCCCTCTTAAAACCTAGCTTAGCATAAACTACCCCTCTAAGCTTTGTCCCGCGGTTATTCCACCTTACACCAGCTAATCAAACATAATCAAGCAACCTTACACCCAAATCTTGCATCAAACCCGTGTTTTGTGGAGTTATTAGGCGAGTCCAGGCCCGTCTCATTTCTTTTGCTTTGCATACAACTAGTTCATTGGATAGTCTTACTATAGACCTCGATTCAGGTACAGAAGGCACCAACCCTTTTCAATTCAGTTTTGTCAATTATCATATTATTTGCAATGTAGACTTTATATGGAATACGATTTACATGTTTACACTTCGCCTAGCATCAAATATTTACATAAGACATCACCTAAAATAGATAAAACTTGCATTAGGTTGTTTAATCGACTTGAGTGATTTAAAGTGCGTATATAACGATTGTTTTGAACTAGTATAACTCCTCTTACCTAGTCTAATATATTAAACGGGTGCACACAAATTTTTCTATACTTAGAAATCACTATGCTAAGAAAAATCACTTTTTCTCCAACTCATTTCAAATTTTTTATATTCTACAACTTGTATAGTTATCGTATATAGTACAATAGATTCTATCCAGTATACACCACATACACAAATCATTAAAATTGTGTTTGGAACAATTTGGCTAGTTTTCCCTTGTTATTTAGAGATTATTTTTTTCATTCTACATATGACTAAGGTTGTGATTTGTTCAAAATTTTCAGTTTAGTTCAGTTAATATATTCAGTTTAGTCCAGCGTTAGTCGTGACACCGATATCCATTGGCAACTACGAGTATTTCATTAGAAATATCTCACTATGTTACTTAATATAAGTCCTATATTGATAGGGTTGTAATAAGTATTGAATGTCAACAACCAAACTAATATGACAGTCCAGTCCAAGTAAGTTCAGTCTTTAGTAGATGAAAAGAATACGCCCAAAATACTACGTCCCCCAAAAACTTACACTTGTTTTTTTCACAACGTTTTAGGTAAAAAAAAGTTAAAAATTGTGTGAAACCATTTTCTATATGCAACTGGTATTAATGACCCTTCAAGTAGTCAAGGATGGCCTCTCGGCTAAATATAAATGACCTATCGGGAAAGCAAGCAATTTAGTCAACATCCAAAGTGTGCTAGAATTGCTCTTAATCACCTCTCCTTTGCTCATGATCTTCTTATATTTGTAAGGGGTGATGTTCCTTCTGTCAAGAGTGTTTGACATTCTTAAAATGGCGGTGTTGATATCAAAGAGGTGCTAATTATGTTGGAACGAGGCTTTGATGTTGAAAGCTCTATGGAGAATTGCTCATCATGAGGATTCAATTTGGAGTTCCTGGGCGAAGAAATACTATCTTAAAAACAGTAATATTTGGGAAGCTATGCCAACCCAACTGATTTTTGGTTGTGGAAGAGTTACATGCAGGCAACAGATATGTTGATTACAAAAGCAGGCTCCCAACACAATGCACATACTTTATTCTTTTCTTGGCAAAACGCCAGAAAGGTAACAAATTTCTCACAGGGCAAGCGTATGAGTTCTTATCAGGACCCCTCTCCAATCGTTACTATCCGTGTGGAATTCAGCAACGTTACCAAGACAAAGCGTTAATGGCTATGTTTACTCTGCATAATTCTTTGGTTATTCTGGATAACTTGCAAAGACGAGGGTATCATTTGGCCAACGTTTGCTATTTATGCTTTCAAGCGAGTGAATCTTTACTCTGGTGATGTATGGCGAGCTGTGAAGCTATGTGCTAGATTTAGGCCTCGTTTTGTAAAGCTGAAAGAAATTAAACCGGCAGTCAAGACATACGCGAGGAAAGAGCTTCATCTAGCAATGGTTGTAGCAACTATACATTAATATAATGATCCCTCTCACCCAGTCTCATATATGAAACAAGTTCATACAAATATTTCTATTTAGGTAATTGACAAAAATATGTCCTTTAAAATAAATAAATGGATGCGAGCCTCATAATTTAATCTTAAAAAGAAGTGTAAATTTTTTTCTTGTGACATATTAGAAAAGAAAGTGTAAATATTTTTTGTGAAAGAAGTTGTACTTCACTCCAAAAAGTAGGAGCTGGCCGACAAATCAATGATTGGGGTTAAACCTGACAATTAGGTCGGTCGGTCGAGTTTCAGGTTTGGTCATTTCGTGTTTGTAATTTTCGGTTTGAGTTTGACTAGACGGGTTTGCACATTTTGTTTTGTTTGATAAAAATATTCTTTTATTGATACTTTATTAAATTTAAACATTATTGTACAAAATTTATAAAAAAATATGCTATTATCTTATTATTTTTTAACAAATTAAAATTGCAAAATGTACATTTATGAATATTATTTTATTGGACAAACGGGTCGTTTCGGTAGGGTCGGGTCATTTTAACGAGTTTTTCAAGTTCTTTCAGTTTCGCGTTCGAGTCAAACTTTTCATGTTCGTGACTCAATTTTTTTCTGATCAATTTACTAATCAGTTCCGCGTCGGATAAATTTATGCCGGGTCTAATTGGCGGCAAAACTTGTCGCGAACATATTCATTTCCCGCCATGAACTTTACCCTATCTGATTTCCCTCCCACCCATTTCCCCATCCCTGGTGTAACACAATTAAACATTGGCGTTATCAAATACCATTACATAATTGCCCTCAAAAAAAAAAAATATCATTACATAAGAGTACTAGAGTAGTAAGTCTATCAAAAAAAAAAGAACTAAAAATATTATACTGTAATCTCGGGTCCTAAAGCTGTGTTCCAAGAACAGAAGCAGCCTCTCCCCAAGAAGAGGTCTTGTTACTCAAGTCAAGAAACGCTACTTTCTCTTTTCTTTTTCCCTATCTTACTGACATTAAGGTATGAATATCATATCCTTCATCAAATTATTAATTGTACTGTAACAAGTATTTACCTTTTTTAATTAGGTTGTGTAATTGGAGTTGGGGTAGCATACTTCTTGGTTTTTGGATTGTTGGTTTAACTCATTCTACTACTAATAAACATGATTGAGGATTGGTTGGTTAACTCTTTGTACTACTAAACATGTGTTGAGGATTTGGTTTTGTCTGTTTTTGAATGATTTTATCTCATATAAAATACCATACTTTTAATGTGGAAAGATTCTCCCTTTATAATTGTTGTCTGTGTTTTTTTTTTTTAATAGGAAAAATGGAAGCTTTTTGTAAAGCTCATAATGACAAATGTGTCCAAATTCTTACAAGAATCGATGGCGTCGTTCAAGGGTGGGCGAGTGGTTTCATCGTTGACAGTAACGAAACAAATACCATGATAATGACTTGTGGCCATGCGTTAGATGTGTATTTTGGTATTTCTAATCTTCGTGTTCATCATCATCTGGAGTACTTTGTAGTGTTTGAGGAAGTGGAGCATTGCCGTGCTGAAATTATAACTACATATGGTACATACAATCATGAAGTCGGTCTATTATGGGTTGAAGACCCAAAAGAAAGGCAGTTTTTTGAGTTTGAAGATGCCACTACTGATGGTATGTCACTTGGTGTTTTCGGTTTCCCGAGAGGGTTGTCTGAAATTTCTCATGCCTTTGGATGGCTAAGCAGGCACTCCGTTCCGTATAGAAGTGTGATGAAGTCAAACCGTAACATCAACTTAATAGAGTACGATAATGAAACTGAAGAGGGAGCATCGGGGTTTGGGGTTTTAAGTGAAAAGGATTTAATAGTGGCAATCAACATCATAAAAACCGACTCTTTTCGGTATGGGGTTTCGATTCCCACCATTCGTAGAGCTCTAGGGTATGCTTGTTTGGATTTTGAAGACCATGAACGTGTTAGTATCAGGTCTCTTTTAAGGGCAATCTTCAGAAGGCAATTAGCGAGTGACTCGTCTGATTCAGAGGATATCGACCCCATGCAACAGCAACGTGCAGGTTACAATCCTACATAATTGGTCATGAAGCTATGTGGACAGGGTTTTAAAGACACGTAGAATGATGAAGATTAGGGGTGTAAAGAGACAAGTTTGATTAATTAAAATTGAAGGGAGTTACTCGTTAGTTTTCTTTGCTGGGGACGATATGGTTTTGGACAGTTAGTTATTTAATTCATCAGTTTGAAGGTCTCGATTTTTGATAATGTGGTTATTCACTACTTTTAAGTATTTTGTTTCTGGAATCATGAGATGTGAGAGTTGTTATGCTGGCATTCAAATGACTCGCTCGTTCTGAACTGTTAAGTTCAATAAAAATGGGTGGCAAAGATATGTTAAGCTTTAGTTGATGAGTTGATGGGAGTAAGAAGCTGATGAAGAGCATTACTTTGTACCTCACAAATCGACAAGAATCTTGGTTTCATGTTCTCTTACATAATTTTCTGGTGCCATTATCGGCAAGGAGACATCTGAAGGATCTCTGCTAGCGCTACATAGGACATCTTTCTCGGGACGGTGCTCTTCCAACTGCTCAATACCTGACTTCTCTCAATGTATTAAGTATTGTGTCAAGGCTTGCTCCATCTAGTGTTTTGTTATTTGCACGAGCTTGATGATTTATGATGCCTCCATTGTAAATGAGTACCCTTTCCTTAATGTTGTTTCATTAATCACAACAATTGTTTTCAGAAATTTGGTCTTGTGTGCTTCCTGCATCCTTCCAGTACTCATTGTTGCAGAAGATCTAGTTTTTCTCATTCCTTTTCTTCATCCCACTATGATTAGACGCAATTATACTTCTATGACTGCAAGTCTGCAATCAATGAGCAAAAATGTAAATTGCCATGTATCTGTATTGTGTTGGCATGGAGATACTTGAAATGGAGGTAGTGGATATAACACGGAAATCAATTCTGGTGTAGTTTTCTGTCCTGTAGCTTGGTGACTATGGTTTCCTGATGAAACTGTTACAAGCTTCTTTGGTCCCTGTCAGCTTATGATGCATTGATGAACACTACCATTCAAATTCATCAGTTCACATCTTTGCACTCCATGCTGCCCTTATATGTTGAAGGAATGATTTTTGTGGGAAAAATATGTTGCGAGTTTTTTTTGGTTTTCATTGGAAATGATCAATTAGTTTGAATAAATATGGCATGTCTCATTTTGAGTGCTTTGTATTACAACATATACTATGATGGCTGGTTGACTAAATATGATTGAATGTATCACCTCCTGCAGAAGTGCAGAGTTGATCCATATAGATGCCTTAGATGGTCATCTTTATTTACTTTGCTTTTGTCTGGCGCCCCCTCATTTCTTTAGCCACTCTTTAGTGCATCTTTGAACATCAGTTCAAAGGCATTCTCAATGCATGAGTTGAACTTCTGTGAGTCTAGGAAGCCCTTTTCAGCTCCTACAGAAATTCTCAATGTCCCCATGTAACTCAGAATTGTGATTGTGTAATGAGCTGGGAGGGAATCAAATAGAGATAGATAGTTTTCGTGTTTATCGAGAATTTTGAAATGCATTTGCCCACTAATGGATACGTTTAAAGGCTAGATACTAAGGGAAAAATGCTTGTAAATTAGAAATTCTTCAAGGGGGACAAGAAAGTGATTGTTTGTGGGTACTGTTTTTTATGAATCATTTATATGCATTGTTGTGTTAGGATCTTGTATGAGGAATAGTCTAATTTGAAGCTTAATGTATTTTCTTAGTAAATACAGTAACACTTTAAGAGCAATGGCCCAAAAAAGCATGTTGGTGTTATGTACTCCTCCTATAAGAAGCCAAGGAAGTTGTGTCAAAGGAGATATGCAAGTTGAAAAGATGCAAGTTCTACGAAAATTGATTCATTTTTTGAAGTGAGGCGCTTTTAGTTATAAGAAGGCTATCCTAAGGAGAGTACTAGGGTGACCCACTAGGTCAAAAATCGTTAGTAGCATTTTCCTTATCTCTGTAATACAAATAAAGAGATATTATTAATTTTAGAGAGATATAGGCGCATAAAGTTTGTGGGTCGTTGACCCGGAGGGTCACTCAATCTTTTTCCCTATCCTAAACGAGTCCTTGTAGATACAAAAATCTATAAATAAGTACAAAATTTTCTATTTATTACTATTTCTTCCTATCTTTGCTTACCGGAGGCGCTCCAACCACCATAAAGTACTTACAAGCCCTTGAATGGATGATTTGCAAAGTTAATTGTTCCACTGGTCCAATCATGTTTGTCACAGTCATGCTCGATAGCTTCAGTGTGCTGTGTATATGGCGCGCTACTGCCTGAAACATCATGTGACCATACCTTGAATACATGAAGCCGGTTCGATTTCATTACATTCATCTTCTTGCGACTGGAAGTTCGTTTTTGAGAAAGTCTTGGAACTGAAGTTTTTTTTTATTAAATATAAAATTGGAAGAAATGTAAATGACGGAATTGACTTACCTCAGGTCCCCTCAATCTTCTTAGAATCTCTAGGCTCTGTCCAGTTAGATAGACAGCCAGAAACTCTCTTCCTCTTGATAAGTTTCTGTGCTTCAAAGACCAAATGTAGGGGGTTTGCATTCGTGGGTTAACTAGTTTTGGCAGCGTGACATGCAAGAAGGAAAACTGGTTTCCCCATAAACTTCGGTGTCTGTTTTTACCATTGCTGAACTGACTCGTAAGTACTGATGTGTCTAGTAGTGTTGAGTAGCACCAATGCTGTGGATTGTGACTTTCCGAACCTGATGTCAGTTTCTTGCATGTCCAGCCGAGTTCCATAGAAGATTATGCCAGGTAGAACGTCATTTATCGTCGGTAGGAGTCAAATATGATTACTGTGTTAAAACCTTATACATTATCTTATGAGTGCTGCTAATCTTAATGCTTTCAATTTAAAATAATTATACAGATTAGGCCTCACTTATGTGGAATGTTCTTATTCTTTTTTCATGCATTGGTTGATCCTAGAACTCTTGTGTGTACTATCCTTCATCAACTCATATATGAGGTGGTTATGCTTTGCCACAACTGCATTAGTCTGAAGATAGTCTTTTATGCATAGATTCTAATATGCTGGAACCACTTAATTCTTGTAATGAAGTCCATTTACCATGAGTAAAGGATTCTGTTTTTCCCATTTTAAATGTACTATTGGAAATAGATAAATTGAAGTAGGAAATGACAGTTTTTTCAATTGCTATTTCATTTTCACACCGGTAACATTCTTATGGTCCATCTTCTTGAACCAGAATTTGCAAGCTTCCAGAACATTACTATGCCTGGAGGGGATTAACAGTTTCCTATTTGTGTTAAATCTGTGTTCATTCAGCTTTCATTATGCAACGTTGTAGTCATGCTATTCTATCTGGTGATTAAGGTTTTAACTCATTGATAAAGGGCACATGTTATAACATATAGAGGTATCGTATTGATCATTATCTACTATGTATAACTTGTATACCAGAATAAATTACCATCTTAGCTAGGACTATAGGCATGGTGTTATTTTTTTTTTAGCTTGATGGAGTTATTGAGTTCTTACTACTTGCAGCTTTGTCTTGATTTGTTTAATTTTGTCCAGGGGCAATGCTATTGTAGAGATACTGACTGGCTTAAGTTCAACATCAGTATTGGCTGACCTTATTAGCGTTTTGTCGTCAGCAATCAAACTGCTCTTCAGTAAGCTCCATCCATAATCAACGGTTGTGTTATAGATTGCTGATAAACTGTTCTGTTTATAACAGTTTATTAATCTTATTCTTCTGCAAAAAGAATTATCCTTAATCAAAGTGAAACAATGCTGCACTTATTTCAATCTATATTGCATTTTTTTTTTTTTGGTCTGCTGTTCGGATGACCTCTCTGATAGACCAGAACCTACAAGCTTCCAGAAAATATTAGGATGCCCCTGGGTCCTGGTCCTGGAGAGAAAGTCTCGTAATTCATAAGTTTCTCATTCATGTTTCTTTGTGTTTATGTAAATTTCATTCTGCAACATGTATTTCATGCTATTTCATCATATGGTCAATAAGATATAATTCATGATGACGAGCTTAAGTTAAAACTACTGGAAGTATCCTATCAATTGTCATATTAGTTATCATCTTAGGCAGTCCTGTTTAGGCTGAATGTAGCCACAAGATCGAATTATGGCCATGTTGTTTTTTTTTTTTTGGCTAGATGGAGTGATGAGTTACGAAGATGAAGAACAGTGGGGTTAAGCCATATTAGCATGCCTAGATTACATTACAAAGATGAAGAATAGTGGGGTTACGCCAGACAGTGTCAGCTACTTAGAATCTTAGGGTGTTTGGTTGTGTGCAGTCATGCAGGACTAGTTTCGGGAGGGTTGCTTTCTGGTTGTAGGAAACATGGGCTGGTTGAGATAGCTGAGCATGTGACAGCCTGTTAAGGATTAAACCGTGACAGATGGTGGTGTCTACTCTATCATGACTGGCATTTGTACTAATTCAGATATATATGTGGGACAATGTTTTAAAGAAATGTAGGATGATGAAGATTAGGGGTGTAAAGAGACTTGCTGGATAAAGTTTGATAAATTGAACGGAATCACTCAATAGTTTGTTGCTGGATGATATGCATCCTCAAACTGATGAAATCACTACAAGAAAGCGCTTGATTTGCAACCAAGTTTTGCAACCCACTTTTTACGGTTTGAGATTGCTACTGGCGTTTTTAAAAAAGCAACCAACTTAATAACAGATACTATCTGCTACTTGGTTTGGGCTGGGTCGCAGAACTAGTAGCAGGTTGCAACTAAATGTCAGCCCGTTGCATCCCAGTAGCAATTTGGCCTATGAAAAATTAAAATCAAATCAATCTAAATGTCTTTAACAGAAAAGAAAAACCCTCAGGCATTCATTTCACGCCATTCCTTTTCTGTCTCATATCCCCTTCTTTACCCTCTCTCTCCTCTATCCCCTCACCATTGACCAGATCTCTCAGACCAGCTCCTTCCCCCTCCCCCGGCCCCCGCTATTTGAACTGCACTATCTTTTAATACATTTGTGTGGCGGGATTTCACATCTCCTAAAATCATTCGCAGTACCTTCGGTTTCTCTCCTTTTTGGAATAGCTAAACTAAGGTATGTATTCGACTTCTACCTCATTTCTTAAACTACAAATATTTTTCGGCATGTGTGTATCAACAATAA
>ONZK01004333.1:18255-39130 GCA_900322385.1 Pharnaceum exiguum | reverse complement strand
CCCCCCCCCCCCCCCCCCCCCCCCCCCCCCCCAAAAAAAAAAAAACGTTTTCAATGTTGGAGGGAACATCAGTCCTTTCTGCAACAGGGCTTCACTCCACAACAAACCTTTCCCTTAATCGACAAGTGAAGTATCTGGTTTTTGATATGTCTCCTAGGCTCGCCGGACCTCGTAGCTGAAGACCAAGCAATGAAGAGTGTATCAGCTATTTCATTCGAGAAGCCGTTGTCACTTAGATCTAGTAACTGCAAATGTTTCAAATTGGTGATGGCATTAGGCAACTCATTCAAGAGTTGGTTCTTTCTCCTAATCACATTCTTTTGGCCCTGGCTGGAGCCGCTATCTTCTAGCGCCGATTCTTCTTGCTCGGCATTTAGCTCATTATCGTAACTATCAGCTACCACTAAATGATCAAGGGCAACCTCTCCTTCTTGCTGGTGTTGATCAGTTTTAGCTCGCTCTATTTGACACCCATGAGCAGGAATTTGATCTTTATTGCTCCCATTTGGTGTTTCTGGTTTCTTTCTTCCTGTGAAATTGGTATCGGGAGGTTCACACTGCTCTTGCTGGACATTTTCAGCAAGATGTAATTCTTCAAGAGACTCGTTATCTGACACGAACAATGAGTAGATAATTTAAATTAAAGTATATAGCCAAAATGTAAGTAATGATTCTAGAGGATTTAATCAAACCTGATAATGACTTGATTATCTGGATGACCCCTGAAAGACCGAGGTAGCATTTATTAAGATGCAGAAACTTCAAGCTGCCTTGCAGATTTGTGAGCAACGATGCCAAAGTAGGTGCACCCTGAATTCACAGTTTAAGGCAATTTTGTTCAGCAAGCACATGTATACCTTCAAGTAACCAACAACAACAACAACAACCGAGTGTAAATCTCCATTCAATGGGGGTGCTCGGGGTCAGGATGTACGCAACCTTACCCCTGTTTAAGAAACAGAGAGGTTGTTTCCGAAATTGACCAATTGTTGTATTGAAGTATTGCCTACCAACAACTTCACCAAAAATAAGAAGTATTGGAAGGTTTTCTTAGCCATTTCGCTATAGTCCATAATCATCTTCAATTAACCAAAAAAGGCAATCTCACTAGAGCACAATCAACAAACGGAATCCAAGAACATGCTGGATATCAATCACATAGCTGAAAGAAGTGACAAATATGACGAAATGTCAATCTAAAAACTTGATGGCCCACTTGAAACCAAATTTATTATGAATTTGATTTGTTGTACGTTAAGCAATGACCTACAATTTTTCAAGGAGTTACTAATTCTAGTTGCCACCTTGAACCTTTCCCTGTCTTCCCTAAACTCACATGTCCAAGTTAACAAGGGAAGACGATTTAGTAAAACAATAGAGAAACAACTCAGATCTGCTTACAGCCTTTAATGAAACTATTTTGGAGGCAGGATAGCAAAGTCAAATTGAAGGAACATTTAGGATTAACCGATCAACTTTGCTCTAAATGGGTGAACAAGGAAAGAGTGTTCAGAGAAAAGAATGGCATACAGCTGAATTTTCTGTTGCAATCTCAGATGGAAGTCCAAGTCAAATTGAACAAACAATAATGGAATTGTTGGGAATAGTAAGATCAGCAATAGATGCACGTTTAATAGAAAAATGATATCATGATAACTTGGATTTAGCGCAAAGCTTAAACTTACTTCTTCTGCAATGGGATTGCCAGAGAGGTTGAACTGAACAATGTTACAGATTGCCGGATAAGCATTAAATTTTTCCAAGAATTTGACATTTAGTCCGCAATAAGATATGTCAAACTTTGCTAGCTCTTGCGTCTCATGGAATAGAGAATCAGTCAATTGCAATGCTCCATCCTGCACATTAGCAACAGCCACGCTCAAAGTAAGGAACTAATTCACCAGTCCTATTTTAATGTACACAAACAGACAAAGGTGCAATGTACTCACACATCCAATACTTGTTGCACCAAGCATGAGACCTGAGAGACATGATGATTTAGCAAATTGGCAGACACTGTCAAGTGCAATTTTGTTAAGCTTTGTACCATTCAAACTGAGCTCAGAAAACCTGCATATTGATTTTACTTTATAATTACATATGCATCAATCTATCCAATAGCATCCAGCAGAACTATTGCAAGCACGAGGAAGTTTCAGGAGCTGCACCTTTCAATAGTTGCAAGTTTCCGCAAAAGATTAGCTAACGAGTTTCCAGAAAAGTTGTTATATCCTGCCCAAATAGAGGAACGTAAATCAAAAATCAGGAAGCCAGGATTACTCAATGTTGTCATGTCAAAGCATCATATGGAAAGCTTTGACAATGTCATTTACCAGCAGAAAGATGTGATAGTACAGAGGTACGATCAAGAGCATCAGCTACTCTTTGGATTGTCAAAGAAGTGATTGAACACCGTTCGATGTTCAAGTTATACAGAGCTGCAGTGGAGTGGAACAAAGAAAGTCATCCAATACTTCAACCAAAAACCAAAAGCCAAAAAGACTAATCACTTGAAGAAATTAGTTATACCTTTGCAGTTGCGTAAGACAGTGGACAAGGAAGTTGCACAGGAGTCAGTCAGACGGTTCCCTGATATATTGAGCACTTCCAACCGACCAAGAACCACAGGGCAGTCACAAATCTGCATACCACAAGTGAAATAATTTTATAATATAAAAAAAATAGATTACCAGTAAAACAAGTGTTTATCCAACCACTTCAACTTGTTTTTTGAGCTAACTATCGAGAAAGGTAAATTAAGTTTAGGTTCAAGTTAGCAAGTCCCAGTGTGTTCATGATTTGATTCCTTATAATAAAATCTAAATACTCTCATAAAATTTTTAAACCATCCCTTTTACATGTCAAACATTGTAACGGCACCAGTTCTATAAAACTTTGGGTTGAAACATCCCAAAAAATCCCAAAAGTGCTGTTAAGACATCCCATTATGGGAGTTTTCGACCAAAATCTAGGGTTAGCTTCCCATTAAACCCTTGTCCAATATCACGCGCGCCATTACCCTCAAACACCTTCAGTTCCACCACCATGACCACCGCCGCCACTATCCATAGATCCAAACCAAATACCATCACAACCACCCTTTATGCACCTCCTTCGCCATTGCCACCACGAAAGTGACTGCTTCGTCAGCGAATTTAAAAGACACCATAGAGGAGGGATGGGTGAACCCCCTAATTAAAGCAACGGCTTTAGGGTTTAGATTCTCCATCGGCGCTTAGCGGCCTCAAAACCTAAACCCTAATGAGGGGAAAGTGGTGGCGGCAAGTGATTGGGCTAGGGTCAAATTTGGCTCAATGGGGTTGTGTTATGGTGGCCAAGGTGGTATCTTTGCTATTGGTATTGTGTCTTTCCAATGGCGGTGGGTGACGGATTAGGGGTTGGTGGTGGGAACGGAAGGTGTTTGCGAGTGATGAGACGTGTGTAATCGCATAGGGGCATAAGGGGAAGTTCGTCCTTGGTTTTGGTCGAAACCTCATTTGGGTATCTAAGCAACACTTTACTTATAAGAGGTCCATTGCCGATGACGTTGAAAGAATTATCTCACCTTTTAGGTTTAGGCTAAGTTACCAGGACTCGGGTACGAGTGTCCGGCTGGGTACGGGTACGAGTGTCCGACTCGGCGAAGATTGAAAATCTAGGACACGGGGACACTGTCCGAGAATTGGACACGGGTGCGGATACCTTTAGTTTGGATATATGTTATTAAAGTTATTTTATTTCTTAGTAAATAAGAATATTAAGCTCCAAAGAACCATAAAGATTGGACACGGGTGCCAGTTGCCTCACGTTTCCCCTACTTTTCTTTCTTACTTTTTCTCTTTATTTCCTCTCCCGTTTCTCACTTTCTCCCTAAACAAGACTTCACTTTTTTTTCTCCCCAAGTCAGCAGCGTCCCAGAAAACACGGCAGTGTCGGGTACGGATTTCATACCCGTACCCGTGTCGCGTCCGGTGGGTACGGCTGAAGGGCATAATATGAAGAGTCCGGGTAACATAGGGTTTAGGTGATTACGGAATATAGCAAAATGGCAATGAAAACCTTCTGTTACTTCTTATTTTATTGAAGTAGTGGGAAGTCATTACTTCAATACAGCAATGCATTTAGGTCAACCTCGGAAACAACCTCTCTATTTTCTTAAACGGGGGTAAGGTTGCGTACATCCTAACCTCGAGCACCCCCATTGAATGGGGACTACACTCGGTTGTTGTTGTTATCAACAACATTTTCAAGGTTTTGGGGGGTGTTTAACAAAATTGTTATGAAAGGGGCGTTACAAAGGTTGATATTAAAAGAGATGTCCGAACAATTTTGCCTATAAAAAATTAATTTATCAATGAGACAATTGTTAATTCTAACCACTTAAATTTGAGTTTTGAGCTACCTTGTGGAAAGAGCAAATAAAATTTAGGTTCAAGTTAGCAAGTCTTTCCCAATTTTCACAAAAGGGACTGTGGAGTTGTGGACTAATTACCTTGTAAAATTGCAAATTTTTGATGAAATGGCATACCTCAATGGGGTCCTTCCAAGACTTTGTTGGTTAATATCTCATTAAGTATACAAAAAGAAACAAAAATCACATAGTCAATTTTGGCGTGGGATCCGGTATGATTGTTCTAACTATAATTATAGAAAAAAGTATTTGTTAGATAGGAAACCGTGAGCCCATGATTATGTTTTAGCACTAAATTAGAATATAACTTTTTATCAATTTCAAATAGATACCAATATCATAATTGTACAGGTACGGGGCAATGCTTTAGTAATTGAAGTTATATGCGCACTGTGGCAGTCAAGGTCAAGGCTTGTCTCTGCCGTGACACAGAATCACCATTGCTGAACAGAAATTAGCTCGCTACTCTTTAAAATTGAATTAAGAGATTGGAGAAAACATAAGTAGACTACCTTGGCAAAAGTAGATGGCCCAAACATATTACAGTGTAGGTCTAATGTCAAGCCTCCGTGTTTCTGACCTGACAATGTGAATACTTGTAGCAGTCTTTCCATTGTTGCGTTTCCTAAAGGTATTAACCAAACAGATGCAAGATTTTACAATCTTCCCAGGATATTTGAACAGCAGATATAATGGCAGTTCAGGTTGAAGGTATTAGAATGATGATGTAATGGACGTAGTTACCTAGCATATTATGAGAAAGATCTAATGAGGCAATAGTTTTCTGGGCATGCAACGCTTCAAGTAAAGGAACTACTGACATATCTTGTAGCTCACAATCTGACACAATGACTTCATCTTCTGTAACCTTGAAAAAAGGGACAAGATGATGAGAGGGTGAATAGTTATCAAAATATAGAGAGAACAAAGTAATTACTGGTGTGTGAGTGGGAGGGGAGGCGATTGAACATGGACCTCTAGTACCTCTAAATTGTACAACTTCATAAGTAACTTTAAATTGGGTGTCTCCGCCAAATTCTGACAAGAGTCAATGTACACTTTTATCAATCGCTTCTGCACCCATCCTGCACATTATATAAGGTCTCTAAAGTAAACTGAGATGTCCAAATACTCTAGAACAGGAATATGCACTTTAAAAATATAGTAGTCAATTAAGTCTTGGTTTTCACCAACAGAAAAAGAAGAAGAAAGAGTAAGTCTTGCTTAAGCAGGAGTTTGCTTTTCTGAGATAGTAATAGTATTGCCCTCTTTCTGTACAACTAGGTTATCATTTTCATGTTATTTACTCCCCATGAACACCTTAGGTGCCGTTTGGTATCGTGCCGAGTTTTAAGTTTTTCGTTGCCAATTTAAAATTTCAACAAAACGCGTTCGGTGATTCTGTTGCCAATTATGGTTTTTCACAACTTGAAACGCTTTTTACGAATCAATAAAAATAAGTTTCCAAAGCAAGTTTCTAGTTTTTATAAATTTTCTTCTTCCCAATTCCCATGTTCATATTCTCACTCCACTTCATTTCTATGAAGAATCGGCATCCCTTCATTATATCCTTCCTCTCTCTTCAGCCATTTCTCCATTATCATTTTTTTTCTCATCTTTTCGTTAGTCTGACACTCTGACAATACTGATAGAAGATTTTCTCGTGAAATTTGTCCCCAAATAAAACTCTTCCCCACGGCTTCGTTTAGTCTCATGCCTTCGGCCCTTTGATGGCGAAAATAATCTCAAGGGCAGGGGAATGAGATAGTTGTAGAAAAATGGGCTAAAAGTTATATGTGGTGGTCATACTAGTCCTGGCTATGGCTACCATTCAATGTTGGAGAGAGAATGTAGTATTTCGGTAACTATGGCTATGGGCTATGACCATCATACAACATCAGAAAGAAGGGTACTATGTACTGTGTACTCTTTTCATTTTCATTTATTATTTCTATTTAACTTTTTTTTTGGGTTCCCACCGCTTCAGTTTGACTCAACCTATTCGTGAATTTGGGCTTCAAAACTGAAAACTCGTTTTGGTTTTTAAAAATTTGGAAAGTCAAAACAAGAATTGATACCGAACAGGCCCTTAGCAAGTAGCAGTGATTGCTGCAGTTTACATTAAAATAAGTTGTGAAGGCATGTGTGTGTATAAATAGGGTGGGTTTATTGGCACGTGGCTTTCCCTAAATGGTTTATGCTAGCATTACTAATTCTTTTGTTGTATTTGTGATAAAACAGAAAGATGAATCATCTGAAAGTGTAGACAATAAGTGAAATCCAATCCACGACATAATTTTGATTGCAACTGGAAAAAAAAACTAAACTTTTTGTTTAAACTTTTTGACACTCAATCAATTATCAAAACCCTATCAATATTGTACGTTTACGACACTATATGGTGAGACCTTTTCATTGATATACTACTAACTACGAATGGATATCGGGATCAAAACTTCTTGAGTTCGCAACTTACTGCGAAAAACTCAACTGAACTTGAGTTGTAAAGAACAGGCCTATAGGTCACATCGACATAAACTTTGTTGGGACTATATGTCACATGCTATAGCAAAATCTGCGAGTGGGGTAGGGTCGTAGTATGTGCGTGTGTGTGTATGTTTGTGTGTGTGTGCGCGGGTGTGTGTGTGTGTGTGTCTTTGTGTGTGTGCGCTCGTGCATGTGTATCTGTGTAAGTGTGCGCGCGCGCCTGTGTGTGTCCCTAAATGATTTATGCCAATTTCATTGAGACTACGGTTAAGACATGGTCTGGGGAAGCTGTTCAGTGAGGGAGGATCGAATCCATCTCGTTGTTGTATTTGTGAGATATACGACTGTTTTTCACAAGCAATTGCAAATGCTGCTCTTTTGGAGCGAAATAAAACAATTGTTTTCTACTGGCTAAGACAGCACCGGAAAAGATAGAAATGAAGAAAATAGAGGAGCAAGATCTGTATGCATTGTCTAAGTTGAAATTCCAAAAAAAAAAAACATTTAGAACATAGAAATTCAGAGTTATAAAGCCAATGTAAAATGATAAAGCACTATCAGACTTGTGGTACAGCACGAAAACAACTTTTTTTAACACATACCACTAATGGATGCGTCAATCCAGCCCCTTGCTTCGACATCAGATATAATGGATTCCACTCTGTCTCTGGAAAGCAGTACATCATCCCCTAAGTTGAATCCCACAATGATTGGTAGAAGACCTAATTCAAACACATAAATAGTTGGTCGACTAAGAATTAGAGGCCAAAACGCACGGATGAAATGCTAGAGCTTTAATCAATATTGAATTTAACAAGTCGTGAGTTGATTATTTTAGAACAGTTAAAAAGTTCAATTCGTGCAGTTCCTCGATAAGTCGACATGCTTTCAGTCCTTTTTTTTCTGCAGACAGGAGATGAAGGACCGAGTTCAAACCTTTTTCAATGGAACATATGCGGCTTGGATTTCTATCTTTGTTCAAGTTTCGCAAACTAATTTGGACTAGCTTCTCTCCAAAAGTGTTTTTTTTTTTAGAATAACTCTTCTCCTTCTCCCTACTTCACTATCATCACCAAAATGAAGTGTTTACTCCCCACAATAAACAAAAGCAAAAGCATCAAATGAGGGCTTTTGCTCTTGGCCATTTTAAGAGTCCTTTAGAGCCTTTAGGTAGTTGATTGTGATGGAGGCAGACAATGAGGGAGATTAAGGAAAAAATTACGAAGGAAAAGAACTTTTGGAGAGAATCTAGGGCAAACATGCTCAGGAATATTTAGGACAAATATTATACCGAAGAAATGAGTTCTATGGAATGAGGCACTCTCTCTATACATGGTTATTTCTCAGATAATTGGCACTTGTACTCCATGAACCATAACAAACTAGTAATATGATAAAGTTGCATAGCTTTTTGACATTCATACCGTTAGCCCTTTTCTGCGGAGAAAGTTGCAAATAGTAAGAGCAAGCTACTTGAATTTTCAAGGTTTCCATGTCAAGTCCATCAGAGTACATACATTCTCCTGCTGTAATGCATACAAGAACATCTTCGACATTCACTCTGATGCAGCGCTGCAACATCAAAGATGTTGAGAAAGTTTCATCACAGCTTCCACAAAAGTTGTACACAATTCAATACATAAATCTTAGAAATGAACATTCAAATTTGAGAATTGTCGTTTATATTATAATAATCTTGGCACACCATCTGAAAGTGACCATCAATTATAAGTTTTTTACCTGTAAAAAAACTCATATCTCCCTTTTAATGTTGTAAAAAATTGATAAATTTAATGGTCATCCTACGCACAAATATGAATCTTAGTGTTCTAATGAAATGTGCCAAACTGAATGAGTTACTGGACTGGGGGTTTTGAGCCACCCAATGACCCAAACCTGGTCTCCGCAATCCAAATATCTATTTCGCTATTACTTAGTGATGTGTCTTGCAAAGGATTCATTACCTCATCATAGCCACAGGGTTTGAGATGATGCCTGAGCACAGCTCGATAAGGAGTACCAGATTTATGGGAAGATGAGCTATTTTCTTGATTAATAGGGTTGCAAGAACTGGTCTCATATACACGACCTTTTGGCACAACATCCTGAGACAAAGGCAGCGACATGAGATCTAAGTGATCAACAACACAAAAGGAAAACGGAAGGAAGAAGCAAGAAGAACAAAACAGCACATTAAAAGTAGGTAAAGTACCTGTAAGATATAACCTTCACCAGAATGATTGCTGACACCCTTCACTGTGTGTAATTAAGAAAAGAGGTCAGTTCCCAAATGTTGAACGAAAACAAAAAGATCACACAATTAGTTTACCCACATTCATGAGATTTAGCAGCATTTTCCGCAGGATCAATACTGAATCTGTTCTCCGAGAAATTATCATCGTCATCATCCGAGAGTACTATGCGAGGACGTTTCCGGCCAACAGCTGCAATGGGACTTCCACGTGATTTGGTTGTGCCTTTTGGAGAAGCAGAAGCTGTCCATGAATTTGTCTTGGCCCTAGTGTCACAGCCTGTTTCACTTGTGTGAGACTTTTTGCGCAAGATAGGAATTGAATGCACAGCATCATCATCATCAACTTCTTCGATGCTAGAAATAGGTTTATGCATTACAGGGCATTCAGTACTCTGCGACGATCCAGCAGGAGTGAACCTATGTTTAGAGGTACTATCATTTCCCTCAGTATCTGTTTCAGAGCAACTATCCTCCATTGCCCCATGCTCGCTGTTAAGTAAGATCTTTAAGTTGTCTATTTGAAGCTGCAACTTCCTGCAAAATATTTCCCACCTTTAGCAATAACATCACCCCTATACACAACAAACATTCCACATATAAAAAAAAAAAAAACTTGTGGCCGCCCCAGAAGTTCTCTAAAGAAACAGATCATTGGCAATATTCAACCCTTCTCTGCTGAAGTTTCATTTGGGGCTTTATAATTTTGTGATTTTCACTTTCTTTATTATTTGGGTTTCCTAGTGATCTCAAAAAAAGAAAATCAGATGTTTGGATTTATTGAGAATTCACAACAGTGGCTCCATGATACAACAACAACAACAACCGAGGGTTAATCCCCATTCAATGGGGGTCCTCGTGGTCAGGATGTACGCAACCATACCTCTGTTTAAGAAAACAGTGGCTCTATGATAATACCATAAAAGAAGGATTAGGAACATGGAACCACCAAGATGCACTAATTGTACTGCGTACCTAGCTTCTTCAGAATTATCAAATCTCATCATGTACATGTAATGCATGTTCTCCAATGCCATGATCTGCACAGATGTTTTGTTTGCCTGGACTGCAAACCTGCAACAACCAATAGGAAGATCAATGAGTATCCACTATCCAGTGGCATGAAAATGACTAGTTTTTTCTAAGAGGCATTTTTCTCAAAGTAATAAGAATTTGAAGAATCATTACAGGGCAATCTTCAAATGGCATTTCAAGAATAGGACCGACCACAGCCTAAGTAGGACTTTTGGGGGTTAGTCACTATAGGGATCACCCTATAGCCCATCTATGCACACCTTCATGACCAAGGAGTGACTGCCCACATAGAGTGTGCAAGTGGAACAAAAGTAGCTCATGTGTGATGCAGATCAGAAACCTGCACATTTGTTTCTCCAGTGCAAGCCTACGGTTATATTATAATACCATTTTTGAACTAATTAATCCTAAACCCTCTTCTACCACAACTTTAACTGATTTAACACAATAGAGTCCTTCATTCATTGCTGGTTGAACAGCAATCTGATCTACAAGAAAAGCTGCATTGATAGGTTGCCTACATCACATACCAAGTCTCACAATCAGGAAATAATGCGGAAACGTCGCTCCGTGCTGATGGCAGAAACATATCTGATATGATGGTGGAGCTGTACTTTATTCAAAAGCAGAAACTCTCCCCTCAGTACAAGAATATTCCAACCTGTTCAATTTTGAGCACTGGTCTCATGGTTTGGGTCAACTAGGAGCAAGAAGCTTCAATCAAATAACATAGAAACTTATTGGATCAAAACTAAAACCCAACCTCAAGTCAGCGACTTGTGTCAAATTCAATGGAGATAACCTTAGAAGTGACAGCACAATATAAATTAAAGATCTTTTCTCATCTTGTGACATTGGCCATAAACTCTGGGACTAATCTGATCTTGTGACACTCCAGGACTAGTACTTCAGTAGAACTCAATACTTCTGATTACTATAATTCAGTTCAGTTCACACTACTGCACTCAAAATTGCCCCTTTTATGAATCTACAGAACAAGAATGTGAGAGAGTCATCTCCTCTCTAGATTTTCATTTACGAGATGAGTTAAAGATAGAATTACGCCAATATAAAATGAGATGGGGAATAAGGGGGAATGAGGGACTGGGAGGAAATCACAAAAAATTGTGTGAACCCGTTTCTTATATGAGACTGGGTATCAATGACCCCTCTCACCCAGTCTCATATATGAAACAGGTTCACACAAATTTTTCTCATTTCTTATATGAGACTGGGTATCAATGACCCCTCTCACCCAGTCTCATATATGAAACAGGTTCACACAAATTTTTCTCAGAGGAAATCAGTGACATGTGCAAAGTCAAATAAGGTAAAATCTTCACATGTTTTACTTTGGTTAAATGGTTAAAATAGGAGGCATCATAAAAGGAGTTCAAACAAAAGGACTCTAAAAGGGGGTCACTTGCAAAACCGGACGCACAAAAGAGGACTTTTACAGAATTTTGTAAAGAGAATAGGTAAAAGAAAAGCAAAAAGATGCCGTACTTGTGGCCCTCTTCAAATGCCTTGAGTGCACCCTTACAATCACCTTGAGAGTCCAAAACATTTCCCATGTTAATGTTTACCATTGCTTGGCCCTGAAAACACATTGATAATTAGGTAAAGTAAAAGGGCAAGGGTTAGTTAAGCAATCTTCAATTCATCTAACTTTTGCATACATGCAGTTGACGGCACAACACTAAGATGAAGCTTTCAAATTTGACTAAGAAAAGATATTGTCAAAACTTGGCAAATGCCATGAATAGAACTACATAAGTTTCAATTATTGTATCATGAAACAGTGAATGAACATCGGCAAGACAAAAACCAAAAAATGAATGAGAGCGGCCAATCCGTGTGTCAATATGTGAGTGGCTGTATGTGTTTGTAGTGTACATGTGTGTACACGTGTTTGGGGAGTCAGATATATGAAATGGGTTTACACCAGCCGACCGCAACCACAATTCTGCCTGTCGACCTCATCAATACCTAGGGAGGAATAATTCATAACCAAAGTTTGTCCCACATATTAGCAGAACATGTCCCAACACCAGTCACTGAATGGAATCTCAATTAAATTTCAGCCACTATGATGGCTTCATTCTCCTATCCAATATGTCAGGCATGAAATTCTACTAACTAGTTCAGAGCATGGAAGTTTGGAAATATTTAAAAGGCAGAATATTAGAGTAAGATCTTCCTGTTTAAAAAGGAGTTTTAGGTTCCTCTAATTATGCTACTTAGATGATCTGGTTGTGCGCCATTTAAGCCGTCTGATTTACCAGAGGAATGACAACTTTTGAAGCCACTAGCAAGGAAGAGAGGAAGGAGAATGTAGGTTAGAAGACGAGGACTGGAAAGGAACGTTTCAGGTAACGCTTGAAACTAAAGCCCATTGTTCATGACTAGCAATCTTTTAATGGTGAGTGAAACGAAAAGAAAAAGACAATGGAAGGGAAAACAAGTATCGACAAATGAACAATCCTACCTCCAAATTACCAATCAGTTTATAGGTTTCTAAACTTTTTCCATACCACTTCTGAGCCTTTTCGAATTCCCTGATATGTTGGTACGACTCACCAACAGTAGAAAAAGCATCACCCAACTTTTCCTTGTCACAGAGCTCCCTTGCTACTGTCTTCTTCTTCTTTGCGAAATCAAGATGCTAGAATGCAAAGTTCAGGTATTAGAAACGATAAAGCATAACAGCAAACAAACGTCTATAAACAAAAAGAAAACCCCACAGAACGGACAAAGTCAGCGACTCCAGGAGTTTAAAATCAATTAACTATGGAATAAACTTGTCATTAAGTTTATGCACATCACAGAATGTTGTGGAATGTTTAATTGCTCATCGATGAACACTCATATCAAAATCATGAAGCAATCAAGATGGAGGATCAATATTACATACAGCATACGAGAGAAATCCCACATCAAAAAGAGATGGCTAAGGATACCAATCCACAAGCACAACCACTACATGTTTGAGATGGTTTTGTGGAGGAACCTCACATGGTTTGTTCTGTATGAATCTCTCCTCTTAGCAGCTTGGTGTGGGTGCAATTAGGCCCTGTGTCTAGATGACTGGCATAGGAAAGTAAAGCTCAATTAAGAAACTGTATGATGCCATGACTCGCCAAAATATACTCGTATTCAGGGAAGCAGGGCGGTCTAGTAAGGCAAAAATAAAAAAAGCCAGCTTTACAAATTCCAATAATTCAATCATAGTAGATCCCGGGCAGAGGATTTGGTACACCAACAAACTGTCATATTTGCAGGTATATTCAGGGTAACACAATTTGAAAGAAACTGAGAAGAAGTTGCAGCAAATGCATTAAGCAAGAACAACTATTCCACATATATGCTTCTAAGCAAGAACTAGAAAACACCATCCCACTGGCCTAGTTATGAAGCACAGAGTACTTACCTTTGGCCAAGCACCAAGCTCAATTGCTTTGTCAATTAAACCTTCGAGGCATTGCAACTGCTTTTTCAACCACTTCCTTTCCTCTGGAGTTCCTTTAGTCGCTTTCATTTTGCGTCGTAGCATCTTGAGCTCCTGCTCTTCCTCTGTCATTTTCTCCACTACTTTTTTCAGTTCCTGTACAACTTGCATATTTCCCTCGATTTGATCAACCAGACCACGTTCATCTTTCATTGACTTTGCTAGTTCATTAGCTCTTTTGTACCATGAAAGTGCGTCCTCAAACTTTTGAATCTTGACACATAACTCTCCCAGATTAATGTACCCCTTAGCCTCTCCTTGACGGTGACCTATATATCTACAAATCGCGATATCCTTCTTTATATGCTCCAGAGCCTCTTCCCACTTTCTCAGCTTCGTATACACAGTCCCTAGGTTATTATGTAATCTGGAGCGAGAATCGTCGTATTCAGCCACCTCTTCCTCGTCACAGATTTCCAAACCTCTTTTGAGAATCTCCTCTGCTTCCTCCAATTTATCAAGGTCCATCTCAAGCATACCAACATTATTATACGCGTCAATATATTCCTTGAGAAAAGAAGAAGACTTGGAACTCGGAGAGCTCTCATAGAGAGTTTTGGCTAATTCCATGGATAATTTGAAGTACTTTTTGGCATTATGAAGTGCAGAATGGTTAGTTTCTGTTGTCACGGACAGGTCATAGTACGTCCGTCCTAATTGTGTACTGGCTCTTTGCTGCTCTATCAGATCATCCCCTTCTTTCGCCAACCGTAGATGCTCTTTCTACAATGAGCAATTTCGTGCAAATATAGAGTGAGACAGGAATGATAAGCAATTATTATTGGAAAAATTGCTTACTTCAGCCGATTATCCCACAACAATCCCTACATCGAAAATTTGTTAGGAATAATCCATACTTGAACACTTGTGTCCCGGAACAAGTTAATGAATTTTTAAAGTACCATAAAATGTACTCCCTCCGTTTATAAAAGTTCTTCCTCTATTCCTTTTTGGGTTGTTTCTAAAAGTTCTTCTTCTTCCCTTTTTTGGCCTAATTATTTCTAGAAAATGACCTTTTGGCCCTTTAGATAGTGAGTTGTAGGTGATATGGGGAGGATGCTTGGAAAAAGGAAATGGAGGGATATATTTGTCCATTTAACATTTTATTAAAGTGTGTGCCAAATTATAAAGTGGAAGAACTTTCTGAAACGGAGGGAGTAATTATTAAGCTTTGGCTATAGATATATCAATTAGAATCGATGAATTTTCTTATTCACAACAATTTCACCATTATTATAACATTTGATTTTTTTCATCAAGTTATCTATTGTAAGATATAACATTAAATGCCAAAGTAAACCGACCTCCAAAAGTCAAACTGGACAATTAATTCCATGACAGAAAACAGAACTTAACTTCTAATAACTAAACTGAAACTTTTGTTTAATTGTTTTTAACACACACTTACTTACATCGTATTTATAATAGTAAATGAAAGTAAATAAACTAAGGGTATGTTTTAACTGAATTGAAAAACAATGAATGCAGTTTAAGTTATAACTTACTCGTATAACTATAAATGAAAAAAATTGAAAAATGCTGAACTGAACAGTAACACTACGGAAGAACAAAACACAGGCTAACTAACTAACTACCTGATAGACGAGGGCGTTTTGGTAATCAGCAATACGATAGAGCAGTTCCCCCATAGACTGGCAAGTAGGGAGGAGATCTTTCTCATGTAAGTACTTTGAGGAAATGTCGTAATCAATTCTGACCCATTCTAATGCCTTAACATACTCGCCTTTTTCCTTGTACATGTGACCAATCACGTTCGCCCACCTTGCTTCCTCTTTCCTGTTCCCTACTTCCTCCGCGCTTCGATATGCTGCCTTTGCCGCCGATAGCTCTAAGGCCTCGTCCTTCTTCGCTTTTGTTCTCATTCTTTTGGGGTTTTTTTTTAAGGGGGGGAGAGAGTTGGGTTAGGTGGTGGGTGGATGATAAAATGAAATGAGGGTGTTTTGTTTTTGTGTTTTAATTAAATTGGGGTTTTGTTTTGGGGGTTTTGAGATTTGAAATGAGCGCGGGGGTATGTTTTAATATTGAGAGGCGCGCCAAAAATGAGGGAAATTGGACATTTTGGAAGATGGCCGTCGGATCAAATTAGACCGGGAGGGAGATGGACGGTGGGTGGTATTTTTTTATCCTTTTGTGCAAGGTTGCAACATGCTTGGGATTTGGGAACAGAAAAATATGAGGGAATGTGAAGAAAAGTAATTATGTGGAAAAGTATAGAAATGAAAATTTAGAAATTCTTGGGTTTTCTTTTGTGGGAGTTGTTCAATGTAGTGTGCCCTTTTCTTAACGCAGTGTAATTTTAAAAAAAAAATTCATAATTTACCCTTTAGAAAAATAGAGACGACTCTTGAAAATTCACATGCCTTGCTTTTGAATTATTTTACAATGTCGGATCCATTTCATGATGCAGTCGCAGCAGTGATACCACACCTTCACGTTGAAATGCATTCTGTTAGTGAATCATCTTAGTAAAAATGACATTTATCATTGTCAGTAAAACTTTTCTTTATTTTTTGTTTATTCCTTTAAGGTTTATAATGATGGACATGAAGCTGCTTCCTGCCGGTAGCATAACCAGCCTCCCCCGCCATTCCGCAACCATTTCCAACTCCCCAGAAGACGCTAGAGACCCCGGTACACGCCGAAGACCCTAAAACCCAACCCGGCCAAGTAGTGTGGCATAGAGATGAGATATCGACACTACACCATTGAGAAAAACTTAACGAAGTAATAGGCGAGTTGGAAAGTTTTACGTGGTGGTGAGGGGTGTGTTGGTACTTTGGTAGAGAGTTGGTAGAGAGAGGGGGGATGGGGGCAGGAGACTGATGCTTCAGAGTGATTAAGTGATGGTGGGGGTGTGTTGAATCTGATAAAGTGGGAGTGTTAGAGAAGCGAAAGAGAGAGATAGCGAAGGAAAATTGATGAGACGAGGGAAAGAAAAGGGTACATAGGTAAATTTCTGAAAAATCATACTGCGTTGAGAAAAAGTCCCACTACAAGTCCCACTACGATGAGAAGTTAGGTTCTTTTATTTGTTTTGTTAATGAGGAAATCAGGAAATGTATAGAAGTGTCAATTTTTTTCATTTGTTAGATAGTCTTTTTTTTTTAAAATTTCAAAGATTTTCCAGATTTTCTTAGAATTACTTTTCTCTAGTTTTCCTTTTAATAACCAAACATAATACATTTTCAGTTTCTACAGTTTTCCAAAATTTAACTAATTTTCCTCATTAAATGGGGAGTTCCCAAACTGAGTGGAAGTGACGAAGAGGGAAAATGAAAGAGAAAAGAAAAAAAAAATGTCGAAGACTGTAATATGTTTGGGCCTTAGGCCAAGGCCCATTAATTTGTTTGGGTTCTTATGGGGATGTGATTCAAGTTGATAGTAGTATCATTTTGAGATGTATGTAGACCAAGTGGTCATCATAAGCATTACTTTTTTTTTAAAAAAAAGAGATCATAAGCATTACTGTACTTCATATGTGAGTGAGTGTAAGAATGGCGAAAGTGTCAAATTAACCCCAAGACTTTATATCCATGTGCAAATCAACCTTTTAACTTGAAAATATAGCAAATTAACCCCTAACTTAATTTTATGAGTTAAATAGCTCAATTCTTATTTTCTTAATTTTAACAAAATTAGAAAGAAAAAAAGGAACTTTACAAATGAAAATTCTAAACACACAAATACTTAACATTATACTCCAATTTTGTATCAAATACATTATTTTTACATTATTATTATTTAAAGATAAAAGGTTGGAGTCTGACTTCCAAATCATCGTCAAAATATCNNNNGCCGTGTGAAAAGTGCGCTAGCAACCACAAAACTAATTAGCAAATCAGCCCCAAATCTTCATACGTTTGCTCATAACCCAGGGCTTATGCTATCTCATGTTGAGTTGAGCTCTTTCTAACTTTTAATATAGGCCTTCCTAAGTATACTGATTGTTGATGCAGCTAGTACTTATTTGGTCTTCCTGGGTTTTTGATATGGGGTTTTTGAATGGTTTTTAGACAATAAGCTACTGTGGTTTTGGTGGGCAAGTTGGACCCAGCCCGAGAGCATTCCATGCTGCTGTTTCCATTTAGTGCCTATGTTTATATTTGGTGGGCGTTCACCGTGGGAAATGTTTAATGGCAAAAGAGAGTGAGAGGACATGTGAGGGTATAAGGACTTCTATATTTTAAAGGGGTACAATAATATAGGGAGTGATATTATTTAGCCAAAAAAGGAAAGAGAACAACTTTCTGAAACACCCAAAAATAAAATAGAAGAACAACCCTATGAAATAGAGGGAGTACGTAGTATGTTTCATTTGGTCTATGTGTTATGAAGATTTGAGTACGCATCTCACTGAGTCAGTGTTCACCAGCCTTGCATTGCAAGTTATACTCTGAGAGAACATTGGATAGTGTATGTGCAGTACACGCTAGAGCCTTTTCTTTTTCTTTGACATGGTGCGTGCTAACTCAGTGTCCTACGATTAGTCATAGTTCATAGTTCAGTTATTCTTCAGTAATCCTACTTCTTCTCATGTCGACATGGTATTAACAAATTTAATACTAACAAATTATTTTTGAAGTGAATTAAGATCAAAAGTCAGGTATGTCCACAAACTCTTTCCATTTTCTACAATTTCTCCAATTTCGCCAATTATACTCTATTTATTTTGCAAACTACAACTTAATTGATATCAAAAATTCTTCTTATCATTCAATTAAGCTTAGTAGGCTTTAATAATCATACAAAAACAAAAAATATAATTATATTTACTTATTTTCGTAATTAAAGATTAATTAGCAAATAATTAGACAATTTTGAGTTAATTAGAGTGGTTTATTTATGACTCTAATGAACCCCTAGCATCATTGACATCATTAAACACTACCATGACAACCATTAAACCTCGTATGAAAGCTCTAAACAGTCGCTTTCCAGAATATACACATGAACCCCAATTCAAATATCCATCCAATTACTTTTTTAATCAATCATAGGACGAAGGAATCACTAAACTAGTATGATTAATTGTGGACAGCATCAATTCATCATTTAACATATAAAAAGAAGTCATTTTAGAGGTTAACAACTCATAATCACACAAGTTAGTCTCTTAGAGCCCAATTATCGTAACCCGACCTTAACCATCTATAAACTGAGAGAGTGGGGATGCACCCATCTCGTACTATGTACATGGAGGTCGATTGCGGCTTGCAAACGGTAGTAGTGGTGCTGGGTCCAAGCTCGAAGAGAAAATAAAAGGTTCTTCATAGGGAGAGAGAGTAGACGAAGAGAAGGTGTTGAGGAACGGATTTACTCAGCAAAATAGCAAAATATTAGCCTGGGAGATGTCAATTAGGTCCTCATCTATTGTATAACTTATACTGGGATGTCTTCCTCTTCCAAATGTTGTTCCACGTGTTCAACGCCTTCCTGAGAGAGGGGGGTGTTTTCTTCGGTCTCGAGCTTTTTCTTCAAATAGTTAGACAATTTATTAAATTTTTAAAAAAGCAATTTGATTATAACATAAGCAATTTACTATTTACTATTTACCTCCCCACGTGAATCTGCTCATATGTAATACAGGACCAAGTACTGATACGGCGATCATCGTCAATGGTCCGAATATCGAGAGAAAGGACGGTCCTTTCTCCCGAATAACCCACGTTGTCAATACCATCATCAGTCCCGATCCGATGACCCCCTGCATTTCACGTTAATAAAATGGTTAGTGCAAAATCATAATTGAAAAATCATTTTATTGAATGTAAATGTCAGTTAAGTAATAATACCGCAAAAAGTGTAACACACACTATCAGCGGAAACTGCAGGTACCAGATGACATTGTAGCCATCCATCAGAAAGGCAAATCCCAAACATTGTAGAGCTCCCATAGTCACTATGAGAGCACTGCATCCCACCTGGCCTTCCAAGTAGAGAAAAAGGTTAA
Source organism: Pharnaceum exiguum (assembly GCA_900322385.1). Classification (NCBI taxonomy): domain Eukaryota; kingdom Viridiplantae; phylum Streptophyta; class Magnoliopsida; order Caryophyllales; family Molluginaceae; genus Pharnaceum; species Pharnaceum exiguum. Next base: position 19,467 of record ONZK01004333.1, on the reverse strand, counting down.
ATTCACAAAGAAATTAAACCATAAATTACTATAAGAAAATAGTCTAAATACAATTAACAACAAAAAATATGTTGATATAAGTGCCTTTTTTGCTAGATATTATTTCGTGTGTTATCCTAATTTGCAACCAAAATTTAATCAACCTGGACAAATAATGTGCACGTACTCCAATTAATGTGCAAGTTATGTGCACTCTTAGTGCATCTTTTTGGCCTCGGATGTGAGTATCTGTTGTTCTCTGACTTGTGTGGCTATTTTTAATTTGTTGTCCTAGTGAATTGGTTTAGTTCTTTTTTCCAGAATTAGAAACGCAGGAACACACAATGCCACTGAACAACTATAAAATTCAATTCAATTCAGAACAAAAGGAATCTAACTACCTACTGCAAATTAAATTCGAGCATACAATGCCAACTAAGTGAACATCTATAAAATTGAACTTTGGTCTTTCACACACATGCAGTAACAACACCAAGATAGAAATTACGTACTCCTCTCACTCTCCTCCCTGACCAATGATTATCAATCAGCAACTCAAATTTGGTTTCATGTCCCATTTCTGGGTATCTTTTGATCCACCGATGCTTTTTCAGTTTTATTATCTGTACTTTCATTTTTGGGACTGCTAAAAAAGAGATCTATCATCCATATAAGAGTATGGTTATTGTATATACTTATCAAAGTGGTTTTAATTCCCTTCAAAAAAAATCCAAGTGGTTTTAATTTAAAGCTTGCTTAATAATTTTGATTAATACTCATGAAGTCATGATTATGAGAATAGATGTAATCAAAATAAAAAATAAAATTATTTTCACTCACAATTGAGTTTCAAGATGGGTATTTCAATTGAATACTCGACCTCCTACTTTAACGAATTCCCAAAATAATTGAGCCCATAGTATTGGTTAAAGTATAGTAGAATTTTACAATGAGACTAATCAAAGTAAGGCCAATAATGTAACACAATTTTGTGTGAACTTGTTACATATATGAGACATTATTAATAACAACAGAAAAGGTTGTTTAGGACGTAGCTGAACTTATGAACTGAACTAACATTAAAAAAATTTATAATTGTTTTGACACGCAATCAATTAACAATATCCTATTAATATTGTACACTTACATAACTTCTTGGTCAGACTTTTCCAATGATATACTTATAATTAAGAATGGATATCGGGATAAAAAGTTCTTATATTCGCAAGTTAC
>ONZK01004331.1:26626-42187 GCA_900322385.1 Pharnaceum exiguum | reverse complement strand
TTTTAAAAAAAATTGTGTTCTTAAAAAAGTAAAAAGTCGCCACTCTTTTCTTCGGGAGAGTCGCCCCTAGCCGTGGCGACTTACGTGTTCTGTGACGGGGCCGTTTAAACTGCTGACATGGACGGTAGTTAGGGAAATTGTTTGAGGGTGGGGGTTGAGTCGGAATTATTTTTTTAAAGAACCCTTCCTAGGGAGAAGACTCGAAATTGTGGGTGAAAGACAAAAAGGCAGGCGGAAAGAGTAGAAAGTTTTGTTCACACCAAAAAAAGTGGTACATTGGGACTGAGGAGGGAGAGGACTAGAGGAGAGGAGAGACAAAAGGGTATAATGGGAAAAAAATGTTGTGCGTATAAGACTTTTGTGTTGTGCAAATCAGCTGCTTTTATATGTGTTTTACTATGGTGTTTGGCAAGGAGCTGAATTTGGTAGCTGGTAGCTGATTTTAGTTAGCTAATTTTGACCAACTTATTTTGGTAGCTGGTTTGACCAACTTATTTTGGTAGCTGATTTATAAGAAGTGTTTGATAAAATAAGCTGGTAAAAGTAGTTGATTTCACATTAAATGACCAAAATACCCTATTTACTTTAATATCAAAATAAGTTTGTTGTTATTAATGAGGGTAGAATTGTCCTAACACATTGATATCAAAATAAGCTGGGCAAATAAGTTGGGGGTGATGGCTTCTTTTTAGGCAGCTTATTTTGCAAATTAAACTGACAAATAAACTTCTCACCAAACATGAGCTTATTTTTCCGGTCAAATAAGCTGCTTCTCCTCTTGTCTCATTGTAACATTCTTTTGTCAATTCTCTCACCCATCGATAATTCGATATAACAAACAAGCTGCACACTTTAAACAACTTACTCTCCTCATCAGTCATCACTGCTCAGTTTAAAATTTCAGTCAATTTATTATTTTTTAATAATCAGTAATCCAAAGTTACTCCTTAGATCACCAGCCACAGGTACTCTCCTTTTTAGCTCTCTCTCCCTCTCCAATCCATGTATGATTATTTATTTGAATATACAACTATGTCGATATATTGGTGATGAATAATTACAATTTCACTCTTTATTTTCTTCGTTTGGATCAAATCATTACTGAGTTCTGACTATTATTATTTTGCACCTTTTTTTTTATTGCTTGATTGGGTCATCAGCTTCTTTTTGGAACCACTTGCACTGATGATAAATGTGATGATGAGCTTTATGGGTTTTTTTTTTTTGTGGGTAGTGATCAAAATTTGATCTTTGGTTGTGGGCAGTGAGCAAAATTTGATCTTGGGTCGAGTTTTTTTTTTTAATTAACTTTTTTTGTTTGGATATTGTTGAGGAAAGGCAAAATTGGAAGCATGATATGATATGATTTATTTGAATGTACATGAAATAGAACTAGTGTTTGGATCAGTTTTTCTTTTTCTGTAATTGGTTGATTTGGAAGTATAGTGATAGTGAACTGTATTGGTCCAAGAATTAGGCATAATGAGAACTTATTATTTAGGCATCACTGAGTTCGGACATGAAAGAAGAAAGCTAGCTTGCTCTACGGGTGATACTTCGTGGGATGACATTTTGCGATTCCTGTACAGTATTGGTGAAGATTGAGAGGGTAATGATGGTGGACAACATGGTGGTAAGGGTAATATGAAATGTAATGACTTTTAAGGTTGGAGAAGGATATTGCTTGGCATTGGAGAAGGATATTGCTTGGCATTGGAGAAGGGATTTTGTGAATGTTTTTCGGAGGGAGTGGATGAAAAAGTAGGACTGGACAAGGAGTGCCTAATGATTTAAGAGCTTCACGAAGAAGATAAAGTGGTTAATTGGTTGAATCGAGGTAGCTTGAAGGCTTTTGAATTAATGTCATGATCAGAGTTTTTGATTGGTGGTTTGTGAGGATTTTCAAGGGCTCTTGGGCAGGTTAATTCACTCTTTTGGAATTTGCTTTCTTCAAAGGGCTATTTGAACAATATGCTGTCTGAAAAGTATAGTCCTGTGCTCGTTTAACATGAATCTTTTGAAGAATATCATAGAAAAGATGTGCTGGTAAGTCTGGTAATTGATACGAGAGTTGCTAAACCAAAAATTGTGAACAGTGACTAGATTCTACGGAGTTAAGCACTAAAATTGGAAGCGAATGCCTCATTATCCATTCGCAGCTATTAGTATATCGTTTGGAAAGGTCTCACCATTTAGTTTCATAAACATACAATATTGATATGGTTTTTATAAGTGATTGAGTGTCAAAACATTAAACAAAAAGTTCAGTTTTTTTCGGTTCAGTTTAGTTACTCTCAGTTCGTTTCAGTTCAGTCTTTAGAAGTTGGGGAGAACAGGCCCTCTGTCCTCTAGTACTGTTTCATCTTATTGTTTTTTTTGTACTTCCCTTAGTAAATCTGCTCTTTTCCTTTCATAATGCTATTCAGCAAATTGGATTTTTTCATGTTTTTTGCGTTGTGAATGACTAAATCAACAATCCTGACTTCAATTTAAGTTACTGTTGCTTCTTTTTTTGGATAGTCCATGTTGTCAAAGGTTTCTAATTAATGTATGCATTATTTGCAGAATACTCTTTTGGTACCCTCAAGGTCAGCTTTGTATGCTTGTTTTTTAATTGGATGAAGCAAAACTGCCAGTGACAGTTGTATAGAAGTGGCTGTTTTGACTGTTTGTGCTGACAATGGAGAGTCAAAATATCGACGATATGGACTCTCTGTTTGAGGGTATGGTTCTCTTTACTCCTCAGGTCGTACATAATTCTGAGGCCAATGCTCATTCAGATGCTATTCACTCAGAGATAGATAATAACCCAGAAACTCCATCCTCCGTCTCTTCAGCATCGATGCAGCAACTTGATGAGAATTTATTTTCTGATCTTATTGTTAATACTCCTTCCCATATTGAAGAATCTAAAACGCCAATGCCTTCTGATCCATATACAAAGGGTCCATCTAGTACTGTGCAGACAGGGAAGGAAACAGCTTTTACTTCTTCTGTGTTTCGGCAGTCTACTAGAAAGAAAAAGAGAACTGGGCTAAGGATTGGTTATGGGAGGGATGCGCAAGAAGTGGATGATCCTGAACCTCTTCCAATTCATCCAGAGCCTTTAGATATACCACACAGCCCCTTGCCCACTGCTACTGTAGCAATCCAAACTAGTTCTGACACGCGAGAAGTTCTCCCTTCTCTTTCCAATCATCTCACTGAGGTGGATTCTCCCTCAACTGTACCTAGCAACGAATATGTTGTTGAGCCTGTTAACAATGGAGAGCCCCTTCATTCTGAGCAAATGAATGAAGATAAAGGCTTGAATTTGACTGGGCAGAGAAGTGTCACCCCTGATGCTATTGATAACGAAGAATTACATACAGTTCACCAACAAGAAAAAGAAGTTGGAGATGTCCGATATGATTCTGTGGACAGGAAATATGAGCAAATCAAGGTTCAGATATCTGAAAAGCTGAGATTGGCCCAGGACCAAGCATCATCTACATCATCCATGAAAAAGGAGTCCAGAAAAACGAGAAGAAAAGCTGCTAAGGAACTCGAGCTAGCATCTGTGAGGTATAGGGAAATTGAAAAGAAGCTAGAGGAAGCTTGTGAGGCTGAGGACTTTGAAAGGGCGGACCAGCTCAGTGAAAGCCTTGCTGCCGCAGAAAAGGAAAAAGAAAGCTTGCGAAATGCTCTCAGGGAAGCTGAGTTGGAGTGTGATATTATTGATGCAAAGATGCAGGAAGCTATAGAGCATCAGATTGCTACCGAGGAAGAATGTGCCTCCTTGCTACTTTATTTCTCTAAGGTATGGGCACTCCTTTTTTTCGGTTTGTGTTTGTTTTGGTTTTGGGAGGCTAGTTAGCACAATTTTTGAAAACAGAGCTTCCGCTCCGTTGTTTTAACCTGACTAGAGTTTTTTTTCTTCTTTTTCGATTTCAGTTCATATAGCCTTCCATAATGCTAAATTTTAAACTTAAAGGAGAATACTCCAGACTTATAACTCATACAAACTAGACTGACATTTTAAATAATTTATTCTAGAAACTAAGAAACATAAAGGGCTACAGCAAACTTTTGATCTTTCCTATCCTTAACTGCTAAACACCTTTAACTGACAGCTACCTACTCCTTCCGTTTCTTTTCTTTCTTCCCCTATTCCTCTGATGTTTGTTTCTTTTTTCATCCACTTTCCTTATTTGGGTTGTTTTTTTTGGTGGAAATGCCTCTCCTACCCTTGTCTTTTTAGCATAATAACATACCCTCCCTCATTCAATACCCCCACTTGCACAAGGTTACTATTGTCATTTTTTGCTCTCCTTAATTTATATGCCAAAACCAAAGTGGAAGAAAGAAAGGAAACGGAGGGAGTAGTTAATATAGCTGAGATTTTTAAATTATCTCACTGTTTTATCAGGAATAAAAAAATAACCAACAATTGTACGGCAGCATTTGTTTGTGTGAAACAATTGGAACATTAGCACTATGTTTCTATAATATTGGAGAATGGCTGGAACTTTCAGTATCTGAAGTAGGCTGATGTTTGGACAAGATTCAGTTACAACTCCTCACCAATCACCAATATGTATACGGCCTTCTTAGTCGGTGGTCAACTTTGAATCTTGAAGGTGTATTTTTTTCCCTCTCTGTGGCTTAACTAATTACTCAAGTCATTTACGCTAAAAGTTCCTTCAGCAAATCAGGGAAATTATGGGTATAAAGTTCCAAAGGCCTGTAGGAGAAATGTAACATCTACTTTGTTCAATCAAGAATAGCAAAAAAGATGGACAAACACATGTTTGTTTGTCTTATATAATTGGCCTGGATTTAAGAAATCAACCCTAGCTATCGCAGTACAAGGAGTCCTGTTCGCGGTTGACTGTGGGGTTATGGATTTGAGTTCTTCCCTAGTACTCAGCAAGAATGCCTCTATATTGGTAAATGTAATGTCATGGAGGACACATCTCTTTCTTTTGGTTTTTGATGTCTAGTGGGTCTGGTGTTGAAATTTATGGATAACTTATTTTCACTTATCACAATCTGTCATTCGTCACCTTGTACCCTGTTTGGTGTAGTGCACGAACTTTCGCTTATGTTAATACCTGACATCTTTCATAAGTTGGAGGCTCTTGCAGGTCATCCAGAGAGCAAGTCGGTTTTTTTAGTGCTGTCGGTATTTTCCTAAATAAATCTTGGGTGTATAAGTTTCAGATCTCGAGATTGTTGTTTGCAAGGTTTTTTGGAAAAACTTACAGTAGTTAAATTCGTTCTGTTTTCCTCACTCTCAAGTGTTCTGGCGACCTGAAAATATTATGTTTGAGGGGATGTTACATTTGTGTTGTTCTTCCTTATTACATTTGTCCTATATATCTCTTTGGCTCAGTTACTTGCTTTCAGCACTGTTATACACTTCTCTGTCTGTGGAATCTGAATTATAGGCTTTTATGTTGTCTAGGATGCTGTAACCAATGTTGACTCGGTTTTGGAGGATGTTGAAGTCAATTCTTCAACACAACTGGATGAATGGTTTATGTCAGTTGAGGCTACGGAGGCGAAGAAGTGGGAACTAGACATTGAATTGCAATTAGTAGATGAAGCTCGATCTACATTGAATGGTACTATTCACCATTTAGCTGAGAGTGATATTAAGGAAAAAGAAGTTCTTTGTGAGAAGAAGGAATTGTTAGCACTAGAGTTAGAGAATCTTTTGAGATTAGTGCGGGAAAAAGAGGCTGAGATAGCTGATAATGATTCCAAAATTGACACAGTTGAAAAAAGAATTGCTGAAGTTGTCTCAGGTTTTAAGGATGTCCAAACAGAGCTCGATGTGAACCACCTTAATTTGCAATCTGTCCTCTCACAAATAGAATCAGAACGTGAAATATTGTGGAAGAAGAAGCAAGAAATTGATGACCTCCTTTGTCAGGGTAAAAACAAAGGCGAGGAACTTAGGAAGCTTGCTACGGCTTCTGTTGACGAGGCTAATATGTATCAAAAGAATCTTGGATTGAGAAGAGCATTGCTACTCTCAGTTTTGAAAGTTAGGGACGAAAAATTAGGACTTGCTGAAGCGGAGGAAAAAATCTTGGTTGATGTTCAAATACTCAGGCGTGAGATATCTGACGCGAGATCTTCTTTACAGGTTTGTACGGCCTTTTTATTTTTATTTTGATAACTACAAATATGGTGTTGCATGTGTTGAGGATCTCAAAGTAAATTGCGAATGAAAAAATATGTGAAGCGAATAATCTTGATTTCATATTCATGTATGTCAATGTTATGGGCCCTCGTGGAAGGGTCTATGGCAGAATTGAGGGGGGTATTTGATTTAATATGTTTCTCTGCATCCGTGCTTGTTTCTGGGTGGGAGTACAGCTTGTAGTAATGTTTGTGCTATGTTGTTTATAGACAATCTGAAACTGAGTGGGTAGCTCAGTTTTTAAGACTTCTGATATTTATTTCAGAGTTTTTTTTCTTCTGGATAGCCATGTTATCTAAAAACAAAAGAATTTATCTCCGTTGCTTCTCATGCGGTTCATCTGAAGTGCCATCCTACAACTCTATGTGGGTTCTGGACCTGTTCCTTTGTAATTTTATTGAAGATATGAGAATCATCCGCGACTTTTCTTGGATCCTTTTGATGTGGCCTTCGACATCAATCATCCTTTTCATCTGGAGCCAGTTTATATATTCTACAGATCAATAGATCTTGTCTTGGACCATCCCACATTTTGGATATTTATTGAACAGCACGCTGAGGCATCGTTTGATGTCAGTGATGCATTTAATTCTTGATACATGTGACAAGTGATGCCACTAAAATATCTTGTCACATAACCTTCCCACGCTGCACTCATCTGGTTATTTTGTTTTCTGCAGCATAAGATGGTTAAGATGAATTGTTTTTTTTCTAATCCAGAGACCTTCACTGTCCACCCAAAATTAGTTGTGAAAACTATGTCTGGACTGAGGGAGTACAAAGAAGATTGCTTTCTGAATTATGATAGATCAAAATGATTTCCGGGAAAGTTTTTCTCCATCTGTGTCTTCCCATTCTAGGTTGCTTTCTGTCTGCCAGTATGACTGAAGTGAAGCACCTTGGAAATGCCCAATTGCTCTTGTCCCTAGAGAAGCCTAATATTTCACTCATTTTCCTGGTGCTTTACTCAGCTGAGTGATCTCTTGAAACACCCTGCTTTTGCCTCCCACCTAAGGGCTAATACACTGCCACTTAAGACCGGTTTCTCATGACAGCCTCTCTGTCCCTTTCTTGGAGCCGGCATTTTCAATTTGTCAAATTGGGACAACAGTGCACGGGCAAGTCAGACTCCTTAGTCCTTAGGCAGCTCAATGAAGTGTGCCTGAAACAGTGTGCCACCTTGCAGTGAAGGGAGGCATCTGAACTAGCAGAATAGTGCCTGCACATGACTAATGAAATAGTGTTGATTTTGCCTATTATTATGTCCAAATGAAAGTCTCCACCTTGAGGGGAAGCTTTTCGATTAAAGTGGTCTATCTTGTGATGGAGCTTAGTTTGTCCTCCAATGCTCTATTTAGTACTTGAATTCTAACATACACACCTTATACTTCTGAGGTAAACTTGTCAACTGTTTTTCTAACCCCCTCCGCCCCTTCCTTATACATGGAGGTTGAGTGGTTGATAATTAAGCTTGAACAATAAGGGCCTTATTGAGCAGTCTGTCACTAAATTAGTGTTGCCTTCATTGGATAAGGATATGTTTGTTCATTTCTATAAATTGTTTAAATAAGAAAATAGCAGTCTTTGCTCATTTGTTCTTGCGTGTATCTGAAGTATGTGTCTGCTCTCTTTGCAGGAACTCTCATCCCAAAAGTCAACCATACAGCAGGAAAATGCTGCATTGAAACAAAGAATGCTTTTCATAGACAAAAGAGTGCCAGAGCTAGAAGCGGAGAAGAAAGTGGCTGCAACAGCCAGAAACTTTAAGGAGGCAGCTCGTATAGCCTCCGAGGCCAAGTCATTGACTGCTGAGAAAGAACATCAACAGATTAAAATGGAAGAGTTTACCCTAGAACTTGGGAAACTTGAAGAAGAGATCAATCAAACCACTCATAAACTGCTGGAGTTTGAAGAACTCATATCACTGAAGGAAAAGGAAGCAGCTATGGCTCGATATCAGAGGTTACGTCTCGTCTCTGCTGCCGCATCAAGTGAAAGAAAAGCTGCTTTAGACTTGGGTGATATCGAAGAAGCCAATGTACTTCTTGCAGAGGCTGAGGCTGCAGATTCTGAAGCTAAACAACTTCAGGAAATGCATAACATTAGCGAGGTTGAGTTTGGAAATTTATCGATGCCCTCAATCCCGATGGAGCTCGTTTTTAGCCTTGACGGAGAACAGTTGGAAGAATTGGCTGCAGGCTGCAACCAATCTCCCTCGTGATATAAACGGAATGCCGATAATCCCCTTATGATTCTTTTCGAGGAACAGAACATTGGAGAGTACATTATAGAGGTTTAAATCACACATTTTTTTGGAGATAAAATTCATTCTTTTTGTTCTATTTGATTACCCCTCTCCCTCCCCCAAATTTTTTGTGTGCTGTTGTACATTTTTGCGTAGAATGAGACTGGCCTGTGCAGCTTTTTTGGCTTCATCGTTCAAATGTATTTCACCACACTTCTGTGAGTTCTGTCATTGTTAGTTTCTACCACACAATATATAACTTATACAATCAGACAGTCTAAAATGATCTTAAGGGTTAAATCTGGAGTAACTATGGTCTCCAAAAGTTGGTATTTAACACTGTATGTCTGTATGAGATTGTGCAAGGCTCCAATTACCATAAATTTAGGCTCCCATAGTCACATCTCCCATCCATGGATGTGAACTCATGAACTTAATTGAAGGCAGAACTCTTCGGTTGAGCTGATATTAGAAACTCTTGGGGAATTGTTGTCCAACTTGTAATTCAATATATTGGCAAAATTGTTGTGAATAATCCCTACTACGATTCATTATTCAAAAATAATCCGACTTTTAAATTATAGTAGTTCCAATGCAATTTTAAAATATGTCAACATGTAAAATTAAAAATTTGGCTATACATATATTCATCTGATATATTTCATAGTAAAAAATAAAAATAACTTAACGTAAGGTTTAATTATTCAAAAAAATTTTGTAAACATTAGACAAAATTGTTGAAAACCCCTTTTTATATAAACACTTTTGTAAGGAACTCCTTTTAACAGAAAAAGTGCAGCACAATACCATCTTTTTCACATGAGGTGACTTAAATGCCCTCGCGTGTAACCACTCCCGTAGCTTGCGTGTGAGCTGAGAGGGCACCTCACCTTTGCCTGCTTCATCTCCTTCTCCATTACCTCAAACTTATCTTTTCCTCCCATTAATTTCGAGAGCACCACCATAAGATAATATACAAAAACTTATGCCTCTTATTAACTTAAAAGCATTAGTTTTTTGTTAAAAAAATAAAAAAGCATTCATTTTAACCAAGTAATTAAATTGTTAAGTTTACAATCCCTACCATTTAATTATTCAATCAAAAGGTAAAATAACATAATGTCAACCAATTGCATTATTCAGTTCACAAATGCAATCATTTAATTATTCAATCATAGACCATGTTCAAATGTTCAATGGTGGCCAAAGAATATGTTGAGAAGGAAAGATGAGATGATAAAGACAAGGGTGTTTTTGGACGGTTGGGAAGATATGAACTGAACTGAAAAAATTTGAATTAAACTGAATTGAACTGTACTATTATCGACGAACAAAACACAGCCTACATGTGGTGTGTGTGATGAGGAAAATGAATAGATTTTATGTTTTGGAGGGAAAAAAATGAAATTTGAACATGTAAATGGGTGGTTATGAGGGGGAAATGTACTGACACGCTGCTGGTTTGCCGAAATGTGATGAGTATTTGGGTCATTTTATGTGAAGAAGGTGATATTGTGCTGCACTTTTTCTTTTTAAAGGGGTTCTTTACAGAAGATTTTTTTGAAAAGGGTTCACTTACAAAAGTCAGGTCCAATGCCTATAAAGTTGGAAGGTTTATCTTATCTTTCAACTTTAGGTGATTATAGACTATAGTAAAATGGCTATGAAAACCTTCTAATACTTCTTATTTTTGGTGAAGTTATTGGAAGTAAATAATTCAATGAAGCAATTAGTCAATCTCGAAAACAAGCTCTTTGTTTTCTTAAACAGGGGTAAGGTTGCATACCCCGAGTATCCCTATTGAATGGGGTTTTACACTCGATTATTGTTGTTATTGTACTTAGGGCAAGTTTATCCCTACAACTTACTTGCAACTATACACAAATTTCTACATCAACTTGTAACTCTATTTTCACTCCCACATTATCCCTACAATTTTGTTACAACTCCTTTAAACTTGTGTACATTTATTACCTCATCCAATTTCCAAATATTTTATTTTTAAAATAAATTTTGGATGTGTATAATTTGAGAACAAATAATATATAATATTAAGAAACATTTAATGAAATAGAAAGAGAAAGTTGCAAGGACTATCTCTTGCAACTTGCGCAAAGTTACATAAGGACTATCCCTACAACTATGGTTGCAACTCACTTGTAACCCACTAAAGTGTCTATATAAAAGGGGTTTCAACAATTTTGTCAATATTTTACCTTTTTTTGGTCTGAAAGAAGTTTTATCCCTATTGCTATTTACACCCACAGGCCACAACTACATGTAAAATCAGGACAAAATTGTTAGAAACCCCCTTTTATATACCGACTTTTGTAAAGACACCCCTTTTAAAAACTTTTTTGTAATCAACCCCCTTTTATCACATAAAGTATCTTAATCAACCACCTAAAGTCACTGAAAAGACAAAACTGCCCTCGCGTGTAATGCAAACAACCCCTTTGCGTGTATAGAGAACAATAGTAACTGTCTCTCTCTCAGCTGCCTCTAAAACTGCCTTCAATCAATTTTTGCTTAAAACTTCATTTTTGCTCCTCTACACCATTTCACACAATATCTCTCCACCCCAATAAATTGTTAATTTAGGTCTACATTTCACTAAAATATTAAAGGTAAAAAAATGAATTGCATGATAAAATTCTAAAGATTCATCATACAACATATTCTTTAGACACTAGTTGCTTTGATTCAAACAATGACCGTAATATAAGATTTCAATTTTTTATGATTATTTTTGTAGCTAGTATAATAATTACTTTTGTAATGGGAAGAAATGAAAATAAGATATGAAACATGTAGTTAATATTTTAATCAAGACCTTTTTTATAAATACTTTCTTATGTTTTGGTGATGGTATTAAGTAAAGATTTATTTTGTCTTTCTCCATACAATTTGAAGCTTGATAGTGAACATCCATGGCAAACTTAATATGAGTTGAGAGAAGTCTTTTGATGGAACAAATGAATGGGATAGAGGGGAAGGGGGGAAGAGTGGCAAGTGCACCGCAAGCATATTGTTTAGCCAAAAAATCAAGGGCTTTTTTGTCACTTCAGTCAATTAAGGTGGTAGATTTTTTTTTCGAGATCAATTAAGGTGGTAGATTAGGATACTTTTTGTGTTAAAAGAGGTTCCTTACAAAAAGTTTTTTAAAAGGGGGTTTCTTACAAAGTTGACTATATAAAATGGGATTTCCAACAATTTTGTCTAAAATCAGTGTACTCATTTATTTCAGACTAAAATAAAACACCCCTTGCAGTGTTCACCTCCTCATTTCACCTTAACTCATTGACAGACCCTTACTCTCCCTCTCAAAATCTCTCTATCAAACCCCCGAAATTACCCAAATTCAAACCGTAGTCCACCATGGCCGACGACCCAACCACCATCCACCGCCACTTTTAAGGACATTGCTTCGGTACTCGGGTAAGTTCCATTTAGTGTCGGCTTTAATTGTGTGTGAATCCTTTGTTTGGTTTGGTCTTAATTATGATTGAGTAATAATGATTATTATTACCTTATATATAATTTAGTAGTTATGTTAAATGCTAGCTAGCTAAGGTCTAAGGACTATGGTCAGCACTCTTTGAATGCAATTGTTTGTGTAGCCATGGTTGAATAGACACAAATGATAGCCATCATTGTTAATGGATCGATCTTACAATGCCTCCTTCTTTGTCACAGGTTTCAAAGAGGCAGTTGATGGATGATGAGATATGTCTTTGTTTCTCCAAATTTAATGCCTTTTGTCCAAACTAAACTTTACTTGCCAAAAGAAAATCCTGGACAGTCAAACCCTCAGCTCAGTTCCTAACTCTCCGCCCCCCAACCCAAATGGGTAAATCCCGGCTAAGTGTAGGCAACGAGAGAGCAAAGCTCAATCCAAAATCCACCGTTACTACTAGAACAACAACTGTAGACAGTTCTCGAATAAGCTCACTCCCAGACTGTCTCCTAGTCTCCATCCTCTCTTTACTCCCAACAAAAACCGCAGTCTCAACCTCCGTCTTATCCACTCGATGGAAACACCTCTACTCCCAACTCACTCACATTTCTTTCACTTGTCCCCGTGAATATGACTCTGATGTCTATGGCTCGAAATTCCTGCTAAAATTCGACGATTTCTTAACGGGTATTGGCAACACTCTAGACCACCTCACCTCTCCTAAACTCCACAAATTCGAACTTATCATGGAGATTCCCTATCATATTGTTGACTGGCACATTGCGCTCTATAACATGATGTTTGGCTCGTGGATTCGCCTCGTCTGTTCTCGCCGCCCGGAGGACTTTTCGGTAATGATTACTCCTTGTGATTATTACATTTCTACTCCTAAAATACCCGCCGATGTTATCTTCCAATGTGATAGCATTGTTTCGCTGAATTTGGGTGGGTCTTTTACTTATGAGAAAACTGAGATCGTCAATCTCCCGAAACTTAAGAAGCTGAAAATGGTTATCGCGAAAGAGGAATGGTTTGTTGACGAAGAATTCTTCACGAGATTTTGTAAGTGTGTTCCTTTGTTAGAGGAGTTGTGTCTGACGATAGAGTACCAGAAAGAAGCCCGGGCTGTGAAGATAATTTGCCCGATGTTGAAGAGGCTGGAATTAGGGGTAAACGATTACCCCGATACAGTTGGTTTTGAGATTGATGCACCTAAGTTAGAGACCCTCTCCATTCATAGTATAAATACCGGCTTTCGCTTTGTCAACCATGATTGTCGACTGGATGAGGTTGATTTGGATGTACGGCAGGATGGTGGTGCGTTGCTATATTTTCTCGGTTGCATATCTAAGGCTTTCAAGGAGCTGTCTAGTGTTAGGTTTCTCCAATTGAATGGTTATATTCTTGATCACATTAGCAATCTTGACAAAAAAGGTTTGCTAATCTTTCACAATGTAACTGAGCTTAGGATTAAATATGATTTTTTCTCAAAACTTAATGGCCTCTTCGAATTCTTAAAAAGATGTCCCAATATGGAGGTCCTGGTGTTGAGTGTGGGGGAAGTAGGTTATCGTGAGCCCATTTGGATATGGGAAGAGCCAGAATTTGAACATGTTTGTTTGCTGGCTAAAGTAAGGGTATTGGAATTGAAAGTGAATGATTTTCTTGTAATCGACTACTATATGAATTTCATAGAGTATGCCCTACGTAATGGAAGTAGTTTGGAGAAACTTCTTTTTAGTGTTTTACCATGTTATTCAGGATACAAAAGAGTACGAGGTTCGTGATAAATTATTTTCGTATCCAAGGTATTCCTCATGTTGTGAGATCAAGTTCACTGGTAAATATGTCACTACAGCATCCATCAAGTGATTGTTATGTGAATAGCAAGAAGTATAACATGTTGTACCACATTATCTTAGAACTGTTTCTTGAATTTGTTCTCTAACGAGTTGTAAGTTGTAACTTAGAATGTTGTACTTTTAGCCTTCTTTTACTAAAAGGCAAGTCCTTAAAAAGTTGAACTATAAAATTTCATTTCCGTCTTTTTGTGGTTTTAATTTTTATATGTAAATTCGTGTTTTGAGAAACACCAAAATTGTGTGAACCTAGTCTCAAATATGAGAAACAATACTATCTCTTACCTTCTTTGTTTTAAATTTTCAGTTTTTCTTTTTTCATTTAAGCTTATTGGCTTTATCGGAGAAGAGAAACCCTCACCTTGGGGTAATAATGCATCACAATAACCATCTGTAGATCTTACTATTTGTATTTTTACTAACTTGGTAGCTGCTCGCCCTGTTAGATTTCGGACTGCGACTATGTTATTGTTGTTGTTAGGCTATGAGAGAGGTGCTTCTGGTGCTCGTAAAATAGTAAAGTGGGTAATTCCCTGTTTGTATTGCAGTTAAAAGCTTTTTTTCTTTTCTTTTGCCTGCCCGGCAGAAGAATCTCCCACAGACAGACTTCATGTTTTTTTTAAGAAAAAAAAAAACGGAGGCCTGGTTGCATATTCTTAACCCCCATGGATGAGGATAACTCTAGTAGACTATTGTTTGGTAGTACCACATAGTGTGCAATACAGGCAACTGAAGCAAGGACTCCATTGTGGAAACAGATGAGAGTTAGGAAGAGTTTAGGAGTTGATTATATTCTTGCAGGGATCATCTTGCACCGAATGTGATACAGGTACGCTAAATTTGGTACATAAGTTTTGTTCAACTATTTCTTTCCATTTGTAGAGGTATTTATATCTCGTGCGCAGTTTAAGGTGAAAATGAATATAATTCTAGCAGTACATTTTTAAGTTTTAATCAATCTAGAAGTGATAATACTGTCAAATGGTAGAGTGCCTTTCCTCTTTTTATCCAGATTCAAATTGGCTGGAAGAATTTGAATCTTGATGAAAACATGACCGGTTGGCATGTATGGCTTTGGAAGACTAGTGCCAATAGCAATTTTGTGCATTTGTATCTACATCTGTGTTTAGAACTGCCCAGGTGTATGGGCTGGTTTGGCATGTGGATGAGACTATAAACTATTGAATGGTAAGAGCTCATGAAAGTTGTGATTCATTTTTCTTGTCTTTCTTCTGGGCTTTGCATGAAAAAGCCTTTATATAATAAGTGAAATTGAATTATCGTTGAAGTGTTGGGCCTGCAGATCAGAGATGTTGTACCTCCTATGTGGCTTTGTAATACTCTTTTCACCTGGTTCATGAGTCGTGAATGATGCATTTGGGGATGTGACAATGTCTTTGAGATGATTGACTCAATAGTTGTTCAGGCGCTTAGCATTTTAGATCTATTGGTAATGACCATAATTTTTCTTAAAGTGTTGTTCCCATAATATTCCTTGCATATGTTGCACCCTAAGAAAGTGGTCCATCTAAGCAATTGCAAGCTAGAAGCGGGTATGGCGAACTAGTGATATCTGTGCTGGCATTGCGTGAACTGAGGAAGGAATTAGATAGCATCAACAAGTTTTCTAAAGCTTTATATGTCTGTGCTTAAAATGGTTGTCAGTTTTGGATAGGAATTTGTTTCTCATTATTAGAGTACTAATCAGCTCTTGTTTATGGTACGTAGCTGGTGCTGTACATAGCATTCCCTGGAATCTTTTTTTTTTTTTGAGGGGAGCATTCCCTGGAATCTGACGCACACAAAGTTA
>ONZK01004331.1:7352-20863 GCA_900322385.1 Pharnaceum exiguum | reverse complement strand
CCCCCCCCCCCCCCCCCCCCCCTCCACATTTCACTCCATATCTACTTACCTTACCATTCAGAAAATTCCATGTGTATATCTTTGTACTGCTACCACCATCACAAAGCTATAAAGGTTTCTCTCTCTCCTATATCAATACCCATTATTCACACTTTGCATATGAGTATTTTTAATTGGGTTTAAAGTAGATAATTTTACCCAAAATTGATTGTTTCAATTAGAGTGAGAGGGTGAAGATTGAGATCAATTACCTTGAAAAGTGAGATAAGAAGGCAAGTAAGTGTTCTATTATTGCAACTGTGTGAAAGAAGAGAGCACTTGAAATGATAAATTAGGGTTAGGTTGGAGTTAATTGGGGATGGGGGTAGGCATAGTTAGGGAAGGTGGAAATAATTTTGGAGGGAAAATGTAAGGGGAAAAGAAGAGGGGGGAAAAGAAAAGAAAAATGAAAAAAATTAGGTGCAAACCCTCGGCATGTGCCGAGCACATGAGGGTATTTTCGTCCAAAAAGTTTGACTTTTGGTCAAATGTAGTTATTTAATAAGTAAATGAAGTTTTAAGGTATTTTTTAAAAGAAAGTGTGATGTAAAGGAGTTCTGTAAAATAAGGGGTACACTTTTGGTATTTTTGTACAATTTTCTCTTTAGATTTTTCATATATAAAAGTTCCTTTTTCTTATTTTGCTAAAAATGGGAAAATCAGAATTGAGCTATTTAAAACCTAAATATTAAGTTAGGGGTTGATTTGCTACATTACTAAGTTAGGGGGTTGATTTGCACATAGGTTTGAAGTATTGGGGTCCCTTTGCCACTTTCGCCCAATTTCATCTGGTTTCAGTTTACACAATTACACCTTGTGTATCAAAAACTTGTTGATTTCTTTTTCAAATAAAAAAGGAAAGTTATTTTGGTCAATTTTCAAAGTTCTTTTTAAACATTAAAAAATAAAGAATGGTGCATTACAAATTCCAATATTTTACCCCTTTTTTGGTCTAAACAAAATGTTTCTGCTTTCACCCACACTTTCTTTCGGTTCAATACAAAAATAATAATAAAAAAATTATACAGTACAAAACTACCTTGGTTTTTCCCACTTTGTACACACCTTTCTTGTTCTTTTTTTTTTGTATGTTAACCTTACGGCATGTTTGTTTCGCATCTTATTAACAGCTTATTCAATAATTTTAAACTCAATTTATGAGATAAGCTTAAGTTTTACAAATAAGCTGCGTTTTGTCAGCTTATGGAGACATCTTATCAGATAAACTAGCTTATTTGGTAATCGTTATAACCAAGCCTATCAAATAAGCTTTCAATATTACCCATACTAAAAATATTATCCTTTATAATTAACAATTACAACTGCCCTTTTATGTCATTTTACATTAATCAGCTTTATCTACTTCATCCGAACACCCTAATTAGATTATCTATTAAGCTTTAACTTAAGCTAACAAATCAAATTCAGCTACCTAATCAGCTTAATAAAAAGATGCATTTGACCAGTTTAGACTTTTCTTTCCTATTTTACCCCTTAACCATCTCCCCCCACACGTGCTACACTCCCCGTCTCCCTCCCAAATCAGAATTTTAACACTCTATCATACACAAACTCACTCACTCCCTCTTACTTCTCTTTCATTTTCCTTTTCCTTTTTTTTTTGTTTCCACTTTCTTTCTTCACTCCTTCATCTACCCTACCAAGGCTATCATTTCACCAGCAAAATCAGAAGAATCTTCGTGGCTGGCTTGTGGTATACTAATCACACAGGTACAATTCACTCCCTTTTTTCTTGTGTGTTAATGTACATTCTTATTGTTTAAATCAACCCTCACATAAATTAAGCTCAACTATTAATCAATTAATTGCCTTTTTTTTAATTAGTCAAACCTGATTAAAAATTGGAAATAGGTTGTCCTTTTCTGCGATTTTCAATTAAGATGAATTGTAATATAATTGTATATGTCAGTTTATTCTAAAGTGAAAGTAATGTGCCTTTTGTTGTTGTTTTTTGTGTAGGTTGTCAAAAGTAAGTTGGTATTTTTATGTTTGCACCATAAATGGGTTGCTGAAACTGTTAGCTATATAGTGAGAGGAAGACATGATTTTTGTTGGTGGGAGATTGAGGAGTTAAAAGAGAAATAATGAATTTGGGGTGAAAAGGGGGAAATGTTGGAGGGATAATGGGTAAAAAATCCCGGCAAACTGTAGGCCGCAACAAGAGAGCAAAGCTCAATTCAAAAACCACCATTACTACTACAACAACTGTAGACAATTCTCGAATAAGCTCACTCCCAGACTGTCTCCTAGTCTCAATCCTCAATCTCCTCCCAACCAAAACCGTTGTCTCAACCTCCGTCTTATCCACTCGATGGAAACATCTCTATACTCAACTCACTCACATTTCTTTCACATGTCCCCGTGACTGGGAGTGCCATGTCTATCGCTCGAAATTCCTGCTATTATTCGACGATTTCTTGACAGGCATTCGCAACACCCTCGACCACCTCACCTCTCCGAAAATCTACAAATTTGAGCTCATCATGGAGATTCCTCGTCATACTGTTGACTGGCACACTCCTTTCTACAACTTGCTGGTCGGCACGTGGATCCGCCTTGTCTGTTCTCGTCACCCGGAGGACTTTTCGGTAATGATTACCCCTTGTGATTATTACCTTCCTGCCCTTAAAATACCCGCCGATTGTATATTCCAGTGTGATAGCATTGTTTCGCTGAATTTGGGTGAGTATTTTACTTATGAGAAAACAGAAATCGTCAATCTCCCTAATCTTAGGAAGCTGAAAATGGTAATCCCCGATGAGGAATGGTTTGTTGACGATGAATTCTTCACGAGATTTTGTAAGTGTGTTCCTTTGTTAGAGGAGTTGTTTCTAAAAATAGAGTACCAGATAGAAGCCCGTGCCTTGAAGATAATTTGCCCGATGTTGAGGAGGCTGGAATTAGGGGTAAACAGTTTCTCAAAAACAGTTGATTTTGATATTGATGCACCTAAGTTAGAGACTCTCTCCATTCTTAGTCTACACACCGGCTTTCGCTTTGTCAACCATGATTGTCGACTGGATGGAGTTGATTTGGATGTACGGCAGAGCCTGTGGGCTGATGCGACGATATATTTTCTCGGTTACATATCTGAGGCTTTCAAAGAGCTGTCTAGTGTTAGGTTTCTCCAATTGAATGGTTATATTCTTGATCACATTAACAGTCTTGACAAAAAAGGTTTGCTAATCTTTCACAATGTAACTGAGCTTAGGGTTAAGTATGATGGTTTCTCGAAACTTAGTACACTCTTCGGATTCTTAAAAATGTGTCCCAATCTGGTGGTCCTGGTGTTGAGTATAGTGGATCAAGGTTATTGTGAGCGGAATGGGATATGGGAAGAGCCAGAGTTTGAACATGCTTGTTTGCTGGCTAAAGTAAGGGTCTTGGAATTGGAACTAAATGATTTTCGTGTAATGAACTACTATATGAATTTCATAGAGTATGCCCTACGTAGTGGAAGTAGTTTGGAGAAACTTCTTTTTAGTGTTTCACCAGGTTTTACAGGATATTATTTAGAAGATGAAGCAAAAGAGTACGAGGTTCGTGATAAATTATTTTCGTATCCAAGGGATTCCTCGTGTTGTGAGATCAAGTTCACTGGTAAATATGTCACTGCAGCATCCATCAAGTGATTGTTATGTGAATAGCAAGAAGTATAACAATTTGTACCTCATTATCTTAGAACTGTGTCTTGAAATTTGTTATCTAACTACTTGTAAGTTAGAATGTTGTACTTTTAGTCTTTAGGCTACAAAAATGCAAGTCCTTTAAAAATTGAAATGTTAAAATGTATTTCTATCTTTTTGAGGTTTTAAATTTTATATGTAGATTTCGTGTTTTGAGAAACACGAAAATTGTATGAACCAAGTCTCGTATATGAGAAACAATACTATGTCTTACCTTCTTTGTTTTTTTTTTTCAGTTGTTTTTTTTTTCATTTAAGCTTATTGGCTTTATCAGAGAAGAGGAACCCTCACCTTGGGGTAATAATGCATCACAATAACTATCTGTAGATCTTGCTATATTTATTTCTACTACCTTGGTAGCTCGCCCTGTTAGATTTAGGACTGCGGCTATGTTATTGTTGTTGTTAGGCTATGAGAGAGGTGTTTCTGGTGCTCGTAAAATAGTAAACTGGGTAATCCCCTGTTTGTATTGCACTTAAAAGCTTTTTTTCTTTTCTTTTGCCTGCCCAGCAGAAGAATCTCCCACAGACAGACTTCATGTTTGTTTTTTAAGAAAAAAAAACAGAGTTCTGGTTGCATACTTCTTAACCCCCATGGAATGAGGATAACTCTAGTAGGCTGTTGTTTGGTATACAAGCAACTGAAGCAGGACTCCATTGTGCAAAACAGATGAGAGTTAGGAAGAGTTTATGAGTTGATTATATTCTTGCAGGGATCATCTTGCACCGAATGTGATACAGGTACGCAATATTTGGTACATAGGTTTTGTTCTGCTATTACTTTTCCATTTGTAGATGTATGTATATCTCGTGCGCAGTTTGAGGTGAAAGGAAGATGAATATAATTCTAGCAGTACATTTTCAAGTCTGAATCAATCTAGAAGTGTTAATGTTGTCAAATGGTAGATGAGCCTTTCCTCTTTCTATCCAGATTCAAATTGACTGGAAGTATTTGAATCTTGATGAAAACATGACCGGTTGGCATGTATGGCTTTGGAAGATTAGTGCCAATAGCAATTTCCTGCATTTGTGTCTACGTCTGTGTTTAGAAGGCTGTTTGGCATGTGGATGAGACTATAAACTATTGAATAGTAAGAGGCTAAGAGCTCATGAAATTTGTGATTCATTTTTCTTGTCTTTCTTCTGTGCTTGGCATGAAAAAGCTTTAGAAATTGAATTATCGTTAAAGTATCGGTCCTGCAGATCAGAAATGTTGTACCTCCTATGTGGCTATGTAATACTCTTTTCATCTGGTTCATGAGTCGTTAATGATGCAATTGGGGATGTGACAATGTCTTTGAGATGATTAGCTCAATAGTTGTTCAGGCGCTTAGCCTTTTAGTTCTATTGGGAATGACCATAATTTTCCTAAAAGTGTTGTTCCCATAATACTCCATGCATCTGTTGCAGCCTAAGGAAGTGGTCCATCTAAGGCGAACTTGTCATATCTTTGCTGGAACTGCATGAACTGAGGAAGGAATTAAATAGCCACAACAAGTTTTCTAAAGCTTTATATGTCTATGTGCTTCAAATGGTTGTCAGTTTTGGATGCCTGGAATTTGTTTCTCATTATTAGAGTATAATCAGCTGTTTGTCCGAATTTGAATAGCCTTCATTTTGATGCACGAGGTGATGAGGAAGAGATCGAATTTGTGATTGATGCCCTTATGTAAGACAAGCTTTCAATAAGTTTCATCATGCATGGCTTCGCTTTGTTGACAATCCTTGTGGATTAGGCAAATGCAAATTTGAAAAGTGGGAATGTGGGAATGCAAATCTTGATGAGGATGTTTATTTTGATGACAGGGTATTGGACGCTTTCAAAGCGATAACTAGTGTTAGGTCTCTTGACTTGTTTGGTAAAATTCTTGAGTACTTTTTATGAATTTGATGAGAATAAAGATCTGCCAGTCTTTCACTATTTAACTTAGCTTAAAATTTTGGATTTTGATTTCACAATATTGGGTGACCTATGTTGTTCTTTAAAGTTTGTCCCAATTTGGAGATCCTTGTCTTGAGTATGGAAGGTAAGAATGGTTATGTTGACAGAAATGAGGTATGGAAAGTGCAGAGATTTACACCTGCTTGTTTATTTACTAAACTAAGGGTCCTGGAGCTAAAGGATCTTCAGGGAATTACCAACTAACTTTTGCATTTTATGGAGTACGTGCTTGGTACAGGAAGTGTTTTGGAGAAACTCCTTGTTGGTGTTTTTATCAAAAATAATTGTCAAAAATCAATGGTCAAAGATTTCGAGTTTTGTCACAAATTATTCTCGTATCCAAGAAAATCACAAGTTTGTGAGATCAACTTCTGTAGTGAATATTTTACAGCAGCGAGTAAGGGCTTCAAAAATGGGGAACCTGATGTTTGCATTCGTCGGTGAAGCCTTTAGGTATAACAACTAGAATTAGTGCTTCTCGAATGCTTGTTTAGATATCACGTTAGCGCTTTGTTCTCTAGCTGTTGCTTTGAATATTGTAATTACGTCATTTTCTTGTGATCGTCCTTGAAATTATTGATATTATTTGAATCATGATTTTATCGCAACATTTTAAGGTTTCATATGGCTTCCATCTATTCAGAAGTGTGAGTAAGGCCCTATATTCAAATGTTAGTAATTGTAACTTCTAGTTCTAGGAATGCCATTTAAATAATTCTAGCTAGCCTTTTTTTTTTTTACTGGGAATTTGCAGCGCACAAATGCTGAATTTTTTTTGTTAGTATTGTTTCAGAACTCCATCTGAGCCATGAAAGCATTTTTTCTTTTTTTTTTTTTGAAGCTCTTCTTCAATCTGGTTTCAGAGTATATCAAAATGGCTGATTATTAAAGTATCAATGAGCACGTCACAGAAGGATGGAGTGGCTTTGGAATCTTTAGTGTACTTGTTGATTTCTACGTTTTTGCGTACATTCTTTGTGATTTGTGTTTTAGAAACGTCCACATCTGTGTAGCTCGTTGTGGCATGTGTGTAAACCTGATAGTAGTAAGAGCTCATGAAAGTTTAGTGATTCATATGTCTTGATTTTCTTTCCTGTGCACTTGATCAGATGAGATGGGTGTACCCTTAACTCGGTAACTAGACCTGGGAATTCGGCCGATTGTCAGGTTTGCCAGTTTGGGTATGATCTTTCCGTTCTGTTTTTCTGGGGCTTGACTGTTTCAGTTATTTTTTTTATTTTTTTATTTGGCAAAAATGGAACTGATATAGATTAACTAGAAATTAAAGAGTTAGGGCTCTCCTGGATTGGGGGTGATCATTCAAAGGGTAATGAGTGTGAAAAATAGAAGAATAGAGAGGAAGATTGTGCTGGCAATTTTGTGACCTTGATTACTTTCTCTATATTCTTCTACTGAAGTTATGATACATCTTCTACAAATCTTGCATTTGAATCTTAGTGTCACTGAAGTGTTATTCATTGGATTGTGCTGGCAATTGTGTGACCTTGATATCACCTAGAAGGATGAGATGTTAGTGTTATGACAAATGGAAAAAAATTGTGCTTGAATTATCATGATTATATTTTAGGACTCATTAGATCTTGAAGGCCATTGGGTATGATGTTGATGTGCTTGTTGTGTGTCGACAAATATACTCTCTATGATGCTTGCTCTCTTAACATAATCCCTCTTTGGGAATTTGGTTTATATCAACTTGAGCAATTTGCTCCCAAGTGATGAGTTCCAGCGTGCAACTGCTTTGTGAAATGTATTGTTTTGTCTTAAGTTGATAGTTTGAAGTTTTTCGTTCCTCTTTCCTGGGCTTACGTTTCCCTTTTTGTTTCCATTTCCAGGGTGGAAGTTATGTACATCCTCGAGGGTCTCTGTTTACCATGTATTTAAGCATATTACGGTATGGTCTCGCCTTTCTAATTAGATTTGGATTGAATCAACAAGATACATTCATAATATGTGGTAATTATTTATTGTAATCATCATCTATCTCTGCCCCTTCCTTTACAGGAATTATCAAACAGAGCTCTGCAATATTTTCATGGAAACAAGCCAGAGATGGCCCTCTACTTGCTTCTGGTATGTCTAATTTCAAAATATGTGGTGATACTACCTTATGAAACTCTCTTTTGTGGTGTGCTACAAATCTGTTTTCAATATATTGATTATGGTCATTGCTTTTGAAGCGCTGGATCAGCTGCTATCAGAGTCTTTTTACTCAAGTGTGCAGGTTAATCTTTTTCCTTTGTCTATTGAAGAGAATCATCATCTTCACTTTTTTTTACTAGGGTATAATTGTTGTTATGGTACAGTAAATGTGGACGCCTTCTGTCAATGGATAAACAATTAGCACTCTTCTTGCCTCCTGCTAATCGTCCCTTTCGGGTCTTTATGGTTGCCAAAAGTACGTCAACTTCTCCTAAGGATCAGAGTATAAAGACAGTTACAGCATATCATTTCAGTTGTTCGCCGCCAGATGTGTAGCTCTTTGGTACAGGTATGCATATACATTGAGAAATAAGTTCCCCAGAAATAGTGAAATTTAAAGAGCTCTTTCCTTGATCAGGACACTGAATTTTTCAATTTCTGTTACTCATTGAGCTTTCGTTCGTATATGAGATGACTTTACAAATAGTGATAGCTCAATTGTCTTGTTATGCTTATATGCCACAATCTTGATAGTTGATCCCTTGGACATTGTCTCTTTGTTATAGGTGAAACATGAACAGTTTGATGTTGTATGGATGTTTTGTGCATCTTCCTCTGCCACTTTATGTGTTTACTTCATGAAGTTATGGTACATCTTCTACAAATCTTGCATTTGCATCTTAGTATCACTGAAGTGTTCTGTCTCCAGTAAGAGAGGCTTGATTCTCTATCAATTATAGTTCATTTACTGCCCTGATAATCCTCTGCTGTGATATGCAAATTACAGTGCAACTAGTGCTTCTTGCTAATTGGTGTAGGCTTGAATTATCGATATCTGAAGTTGATGTAATGTAACCTTCTTATAAACATTCTGGATTGTGTCTGCTGGAGCCTGGAGATTAGGGAAATTGCTTTTTTATGTTGGTGATTGAAACTTTGTTGAGTTTTCTTTTTTCTCATATGTAGAAACAAAACTGTATTGGGTTGGTGGTGAATATTCTGATAATTATTGTTTTATTTCAAGTAGTTACATGAAAATACTTGGGAACTGTGTTTCCATGTCTTTTCAGATTTTTTTTTGCGAGAAGTAAAAAGTTAATCACAATATGTGCATAGCTTTCATCAGCCTGTCGTAGATGCATCATACTGACTTCTGTTTCTGTCTCCTTTATCCCCTCCCAACCCCGCATATGCACAGGTACAAGGATCCTTGTTGGCTGACAAGAAATATGTTTGCAGCTTGCAGCCGCCTTTGGAATATCTTTGCCGTTGCATTATCCTCATCTACACGGTTGCTGTATGTGGAGCTCGACAGCGATCTTGCCAATTGAGTACCCTTGCGCCCAAAGGATGGAATCCCTTCAATATGTGATTCATCAGACCACAAAGGAGCCTATACCATCAAAAGCCCCATGGAGGACTAGATAAAATTGTTCTGTCAGCAAATATTGGTATTTGTATGCCTGCTAGAGTGATTGAGTACAGATGTATGAAATCCATGATTCCCTACGCAGCATGAAGGGAAAAAAAAAGCAATCACCAACCTCTGGAAGTGAAGATCTGTTAGTGTATCTGTTTTTAAGGTTTAAGCAAAGCGGTCCGATGGTTTCCACCCCGGAGACCAGGGTTCCAATCCCATCGGGAGCTTGGGAGGAGGATAATTTCCTCTTCTCCTAATGATCAGGGTTATTAATCCATGGTTAAGCCGAGATAGGATATCCATGAATGGCATTGCCTTACCATTTAAAAAACAAAATTTGTTTGTAAAGCTACAAATATTGTGGAGGAGTGATATGCTCCTACATGTTTTCTCTATGCTTGCTCTATTTAGCTGATACTGGCGTGCTTGTATTTGTTCGGACATAGTTGGAAGTAATGCTAGTTATTCCTACTAGTGCCATGGACTTTCTTGGTCATATTACCTTCTCCAGTAGAAGTGTTGTTGGGAGGCTGAAAGAATGTCCAAGAATACCTCACTTTTGACATGAAATGTCACTCAGTACACAGTCCACAGAGCCGATATTGTTTGCGAACCATCTATGAATAGGATCAGTAGTCGAACATCAAGCACCACTTTATACAAAAACCAAGTCTGTAGAAATGCACGATGAAGGACATCTTGGCTGTAGTGGTTTGTCTTTGTTAATGTTCAAAATAAGGCCAGAAAAATAAATAACTTTCAATATAGCCCATGTTAACAAACTCTTATGGGACTTTGGTTCTCATGGGAATCACTTTCTCAAGAAAGTGAGGGATCTCATGCCTCCCCTAGATAATGCAATATTACAATGGGATTTTGATTCCATGATCCAACCAAACAATTTTACAGATTTTCCATTATTTTACAAATTCCATCATTTTATAACTCCCATAGAAACTAGAATCCCATGATCAACCAAATAAGGCCCAAGTTGTTTTTCTGTTCTGGTGATCAGGGGAGCCTAACCGCGAACCTCAGATTTTGTTTTTTTTGGGTCTCTCGTTTGGTTCACCAAGGTTTCGCTCCATCTACGTCTAAACCCGACTCGGGTCGCACATGTGGCTGCGGTGGGTCAGTCAACCAATGAAAGTCTCCGCATACGATAAGGCTCGAATTCGAGATCTCGCTTAAGATGTATGGATCTGCTTACCGTTCCAACCAACCCCACATAGTTGCAGAACTCAGATATTGGATTAAGGCTAAATTATTGCTGTTGTTGATTAAAAAACTTAATTACAACAACAACAACAGTCCCATTATGATCTCATCTCAAATTGGGTACTAAGGGAGTCTGATGTACGCAGCCTTACCACGATTTCTCAAATTGGAGGAATGTTTGCAGAATGACCCACTTAGCACGATTAAAAAACTTAATTAGTAACAATATTTCCCAAATTTAGAGAAAAAAAGTATTCATTGCTGAAAAAATGATATAGTTAATTATATTTTTTTTTTTTATAGCAATAGTTAATTATTTTAGTGCTATTTGCTTTTATTTTTTGACAAAAAAATAATATTATTACGTAGTACGAAGAGTTAAGTTGGTTGCCGATTTGCCGGTGCGCTTTCTATTCTCCTCGAGGACCGTCGCATCTCGCAACCTTAACATTTGGTCATTTTGGCTGGGACAGTGTCACTGTAGATCGGCCCCAATCTCTCCTCTCTCTCTCAAAACAAAAACAACAACAACACAATCCCAATTCAAAAAACAACAACACACAAAACAACTCAAAACACCAAACTCAACAATGCTACAGCAACCCTTACCCCAACAACAACAACAACAACAACAACCATCAACACCCCCACTCACAACAACCCCAACAACTCAAATTCCAACGGGGGAAGGGGAAGCCCCGCCGAAGCAAGTAGCGATGGCAATGGAGCGGCTAGGCCAAGCCGGGAGATTAATAGCCGACATCCGACTCGGAGCCGACCGTGTATTAGAAGCCCTATTTGTTACTGATGACTCTACTTCTCACAACCAACAACAACAACAACACCAGTCGTCAAAAACACTCAATTTAATTGCCCGTGAAGACTCTTGTATCAAACAACACCTTCTCGACCTTCGCACCGTCGGTTAGTTAGTCCCCTCACTCCCTTACACTCTTTTATTTATTTTTGTTTGTTATGATAAATCTAATATGGCGAACATGTTGTTATGTTAGGAAGGGAGCTAGAAGGTTGTGGGGTAATAAGTGAAGCACTCAGATCTAGAAGCAATTCTTGGGGATTACACATGCCTTTGGTTTGCCCGGATGGTGCTGTTGTTGCGTATGCTTGGAAGCGACAACTTGCTGGCCAGGCTGGCGCTTCTGCTGTTGACAGGACCAGGTGTGAGACCGTCATACATCATGGATTTTCTTTTCTTTTCTTTCCTTTTCTGCGTGCTTGCGTCGCTTATCATAAACTACTTGGTTCTATGTTTGCCTGTGTCATATGGAGTGATTATAACCTATATCTTAATCGTTTACCGCCTTTAGTTACTTTGTTTGCATATGCCATCTTAATGTGTAGATAAAAAATTGTTGTATGAGGAGTTTATGTTGGGGAAATCGTGTGATGCACTCTTATAGTCTTTGGCTGTTTTCTCTTTGTGAATCTTTTTGGTAAGCGAATAATCTTTATTAAGAGATATATTGATTTGCAACCTTAGTAGGTAGCTTAGTTGGTGAGATTTATTCAAGAGGTCCCAAGTTCAGTCTCCTTTTTGCCACCACTAGAGGTTTTCCTGGTCATTAACTTCGGAGCCCATGGGTTAGTCAACCAAAGCCCGGACTGCTGTCCACTTAGCGCGGACACCATTGTCCACTTAACCCGGACGCCATTGTCCTCTTAGCTTGAATAAATTACAAAGAGCACAGATGCAAAGAGGATAATCCTTACATGCCTGTCAAAACATTGCCCATAAAGAAGCCTAGAACTGTATTCTCCGCTAAATGACATGACCTATGAACTCTATTTCTTTCTAATAAGACGCACCACAAAAAAAAAATAGCTAGAGTTGCATTCTGTCAAAGAGTCCTCTTATTCTTATCCCTCCCAATGCCAACAAATTTGGTGCAACAAATCTTCCTAAAAGTTCCTAGACAAACCCAAACTTTTCTCCCTGCGTGGAATAGCATGTGCCACAATATGTTTTCCACCTCATACCGAACAAATTAATGCCACCCTGTTTCAATACTCCTCTAGCACATGACACAATTTCGGGGAAAAGAGATACTCCGTGTCTCCGTGTTGCTTATCATTCGGGTTGATATGCCCTAATACCATTTTCCAAGAAAAGGCACAAACTTTTAAGGGAATTGTCTGCTTTGACACAAAAGAAAAATAATTAAGACATCATGATGTATTTCATCTTTGCTGGGCTATTTTAATAACTCTTGTCAATGAGCTACTTATACTGACTGTTGTCGTCATTACCTGGATTTTGCTTGTTTTTGAGTGACCTTACTTCACGTGTTCGTTAAACTTAATGGTGTTAATAGTGAGCAGCCTTTGAAAAGATATTGCAACTTTCAAAATAAGAAGGTGTTGGCTAAATAAAAAAATTGTTGCTTTTTTTTCCTTTTGTATTTCTTGTTTCTTCCTATCTGTGGGCTGAAAATTGTAGGTAGGGTTACATAGTGGCTAAATTGACAGAACTATGATGTGCACTAAAAGTAATAGAATTTTTTTACAAAAGTAGAAGCTCCTTTACAAAGTGGCAATTTCACTGCTGAGGAGATCTTGGCCTAGCAATTGAAGTTGAGTACTCGTACCCCCATAGTGTAAAATGACAACGAATGCTGCCTTGTAATAAAAAAAAGAGTGGGTAATTTGATGGTTGTCAACCCTCTATAAGTTAGCTGTTATGAAATGGCCGATGTTCTGAACCCTGCATCTGCATCAAAGGAGTTCTTGATCTTCCTGTCCTGAGTACTGTTGTGGTGGTTTCAGCCTGATCCTGTCTAATACTAAGCTGACAGTCTGTATATTGTTACTAAGTGTTCGATTTTGTTCAAATAATCTTGATTTGTTTGTCATTGTTGTGTGCCTTTTGACCGATGCCGGAGAAATCTCCTCTATTGCAGTCTCCTTATATTAGTATAGGTGGGTTGAAATCATTTACGGACATCATGTCATCATCACATCCATGACCGTAGCATTGTTTTTAAAAATGTATTTACACCTAAAACATG
>ONZK01004330.1:24898-43607 GCA_900322385.1 Pharnaceum exiguum | reverse complement strand
ATATAGAGGTATTATATATGGAAATGATCAGGAAGACGAGGGGAAGATGATAGACACGACTACTAATCCCGTTTCTCAAGCTTTCAAACAATTGTCATTTGAAATAGTCTTACTATAGATACTTAATGACAAGTTAGGTTTACATTATAAGGCGTGGCAAATACCCGGTAGAATTACCGTACTTACACTTACTTTGTGCAAGGTTTGTTTTTCCATATCCGAGAATGGGAAATGTTTTTTAATCCTTATGTGGCAAAAATCAGTCTTGTTTATCAATGGGTCAGAGTTCCAAAACTCCCTATGGAGTGTTGGACTTTTAATAAGTTGAGTCTTCTCTTTCAGCCTATTGGGTATGTTGTCAAACTGGACACCTACACAGCACTTAGGACCAAAGGTAGGTTTGTTAGGGTCTGTATCCTTGTGGATATCACTAAGCCACTAAAACCTCTTGTCCATGTTGAATGGCAGGGAATGATTTACCCATTTCATGTTATTTTTGAAGGCTTAAACTCAATGTGTGTCTTGTATGGTTCTAAAGAAAATGAGATTGATTCTTGCCCAAGGGTTGTCCAACATAACAATTATGGGCTTGTGTTTGAACAATTGGAAGATTATGTCTTTGATTTTAATTTGTTGGCTTACATGATCAACCTGCTAATGACAATAATAATGAGGTTAATGAAAATGAAAAATGGGTCAGGGTTCAGCCACAAAGAAGGGGTAAGGCTTTCTATAAGGACAAAATTTCAGTTAAGAATGCTAGGGGTAACAGTTCTCATCCCTTAAAGGAGGGTTCTTCCTCTTCTACTCCAATGCCTAGCAAGCCTAGCACTGTTGCTTCCATTAAAGCAGCCATGAGTAAGGACACCCCTACTCATGACCAAATGGTGCAAGCTGCCCTTGAACAAGCCAAAGGAAAGCTCCCTGCTGACCAGCCAGCTCCCAGTCCTCTCAAG
This sequence comes from Pharnaceum exiguum, assembly GCA_900322385.1. Lineage (NCBI taxonomy): Eukaryota > Viridiplantae > Streptophyta > Magnoliopsida > Caryophyllales > Molluginaceae > Pharnaceum > Pharnaceum exiguum. The sequence continues at coordinate 42,651 of ONZK01004330.1, read as the reverse complement.
CTGCTGTCTTCTGCATCATAATCCCCATAAAATCACAATTTTGAGGATGATGATTTGGAAGATTTCATGGATATGGAGGAAGAGTTAGAGATGTCCTCTGATTCAGCCTCAAAGAAGAGAAGGCTTCTTATGATCACCAAAGTGGACTCATCTTTGAACAACAATGAACTTGATGAGCCTGATAGCCTTCTCCCCTGATCATGTGATGATTATGTGGCCCTCTTTTCTTCCATTTCCTTTACTACTTTGTGTAGTTCTGCTCACAAGTCTTTCTGGCTTTTCTCTGTTAGCTCTAGTCTGTTTCATTTCCCTTCATGTATTGGGTACTTGGTCTACCTTTTGCTACCTCAGCCCAACCAATGTCTTAGTTGCTGAATATTTTATCTTAGGCTTTGGCTCTGGACTTTCAAGATCAATGTCCCCCTTTTGTCCCTTTAAGCTTTCATTGTTGTACTCTGCAATTTTAATTAATGGAAAAGAGGGCTTGTTTTATGTTTCTTTCTTATGTTTTTTATTCATTTGGTTCATGCTTAACAGTATAACTAGTTTTCTTTTTTTGATTCACAACGTCTCCAATGCTACACTTCAAAACTTCAGTATTTTGATGATTCTTGCAGTGTCCTTTTATGTGTTTTATGTTACTTTTGTGGTGCTTGTATTCATAAGACATGCTGAGTCTAGGCCCTTTATTTGGCCTAATGGACAGATACTCCTATCATGGTTTTTCTCTAAGACATACTGCTTACATCTGATTTACATTGCACATAATGTTTTTTCTTTTTATGCCTTACAACAGTTGAGAGGTAAGCTCAGATTTCATCTAGCTCTGTGTACTCTTACAGTTGATGGATCTTGTCTCGGTTATGCAATGAAACTTGGTAGTTTTCTTCATTGCTTCATGCATTTCTTTTATGCTAATACCCTGCTTACTACTAATGAAGTTATCTCCTTGTCTTATAATGAGTTTAGACCTTTAAAATGGTCTAATGATAAGATCCTCGGATCTCGTTTTTCACTTGGTCACTTTGGTCCTCTACTTTCATTCAAGAATCGCTGGTTCCATGTATTAAGTTACATGAGAATTTTGTTTCTGTTCTCTTGGAATAAGAACTGCATCGCTGTTACCACTCGTACCTATGATACTTTCGTAATTCTTGTACAAACAAGTAGTTATAATCAATATTGCCAATTGCTTGTTGTGTTGGCTGCTTATGCCTTCCTTTTTTTAATGAATAATTTAAAATGAAAGTTATATGTTGGAATATTCAAGGTGCTAAAAAGAGTCAAGCTTTGGGTGAAATTCTTTTTCTGAAAAACAAATACCAACCCGATATTATGATCATTCTAGAAACGCTCACATCTAACGAAAACTCTGCAAACATAATTAAGAAAATTGGCTACCAGTTTGGTGAAATAGTTGATCCAGTTAATCATTCCGGAGGATTATGGATGCTCTGAAATAATAGACATATAGATGCTAAGGTCATAGATAAAGGAGACCGGTTCATCTCACTTCTTATTGATGATATTCATAATAGCATCACTTCAGTTTTAACCGGGGTTTATGCCCCGGCAAGAGAACGCGATAAGGATAATTTTTGGAATAGTCTTAACATAATGAACCAATCGATTTCATACCCGTGGTGTATACTCGTGGATATGAATGAACTTCTATGTATTAATGATAAGAAAGGGGGCAACCCAATTCTACCACTCAACATTCGACGACTTCCAAATTTTTGTTTAAGCAATAATTTTGAAACCATTCACTGCGAAGAAATGAATTCACCTGGAAGGGTAGAATGAATGATTTAATCATATTAGAAAAATTGGATAGAGGTTTAGCCCGAGATGATTGGATTTCGCAATACCCACGTAGCATTATTAATAACCGTCTTTTTACATGTTCGGATCATGTCCCTCTTTTCTTGGATACACACACGAGTCCAGTGTTTAAAAAACGATCTTTCCGCTTCCAACCTAATTGGATTTCGCATAAGGAAACAGAAAATATCATCCAACAAGGATGAGACTACTCTCCAACATCCGGTTCTTCCTTGTTTAAACTTACAAGGAAATTGAAAAATACAAAATCAACAATTAAGACTTGGAGTGGTAAAACGTTTGGTCATTTTCAATCTCAATTAGATATCAATTTTCAAAAATTAGAGTATGCTGATTCTAGACTACTTCACGATCCCACTAATAAAAATCTACTGGAAATGCAGGAACGACTCCTAAAACAACGAGAAAAATTGCTTCTTTTTCATCGAAAATACTGGGGAATTTTCTACAATAAACGATGGTTAATAGAGGGCGATAAAAATTCCTCTTATTTCCAAAAACTACATAGAAGTCGAAAAGCACGGATCACTATTAGAAGAATTAAGGATACTCATGGTATTTTTCTTGAGGATCAGCAACTCATTAAAGATTACATGGTCTCCCGTTTTAAGTTGCGGTTTCAGAATACAACTGATAATACTGCTGCAAATATACTCAACGATATTACAAGTAGTGTTTCACCTGAAATTAATGAGGCCTTATTACAACCGATCACTGATGAAGAAATCCATAATGTTGTTCTACAAATTAACCCGCATAAATCTCCAGGGCCGGATGGATTTGGGAGCAAATTTTATCAGTAATATTGGCATATAGTTGGCAATGATGTTATCAAAGGAGTTAAGGCCTTTTTCCATAGTGGTAATCTTCTAAAAGAAATAAATCACACGCTAATTACGCTTATCCCTAAGGTCACAACACCTGAAACTGAAAACCACTTTCGCCCGATTAGTCTATGCAATACCACAATGAAAATCATCATGAAATTACTAGTTAATCTGTTAAGACCTTTCCTTGGTAACCTTGTTTCCCCCTTTCAAGGAGCTTTCATTTCTGGGAGGTGAATTCATGATAATATTCTGCTTACACACGAAATTATATAAATTCCGAACATTCAAAGACACAACAGGATGGACGGCTATCAAGTTAGATATGGAAAAAGCTTATGATCGAGTCAGCTGGAACTTTCTCTTTGAACTTTTAAAAAAAATGGGATTTCATCCTAAATGGATCAATTGGGTCCATCAATGTGTCACCACAGTTTCTTATTCCTTATTGATTAATGATGAACCTCAAGCTCCATTTCAACCAACGAGAGGTTTACGACAAGGTGACCCACTATCACCTTATCTGTTTATCTTATGTATGAACGTTCTTTCTCATAGGCTGTGGACCGAGTCCATGGACAAGAAAAAGGGTGTAGGGATTCGTCTCAATCCACGAGCCCCTCTAATTCCTGGCCTTTTCTTTGCTGATGATAGTATAATCTTTTGTAAAGCTACTCTAGAAAGCTGTCGTAATATTAAAAGACTTATTAATTTCTTCTGTAATGAATCAGGTCTGCTGGTTAATTTTCATAAGTCACAAATTGTTTTTGCTGCTAAGGTCCTAGGACCCAGGAAACAAATGCTTGCGGCGGAATTTAATATTCCACATTCGACAAATCTTGGAAAATATCTTGGATGCCCGATTTTTGATAAAAGACCCGACTCAACCATCTACCAAGATTTAATTAGCAAAGCACAAAACAGGATGACTTCGTGGGCAGCTAATAGCCTTTCGAAGGCTGGTAGGTCGGTTCTCATTCAAACCAATTTAGAATCTATACTAGCGCATACTATGCAATGCTTTAATCTTCCGACAAAATGCACAAATGATCTAGATAAAGTCAATAGAAACTTTTTCTGGAAGAATGCAGGAAATGAAAAAGGGACACCAATGATAGCATGGGACACAGTTTGCAAACTAAAAGATTGGGGGGGGGGGTCCTGGATTGAAAACAATTAAGGCTACCAACTTGGCATACGTTTGCAAACTAGCATGGAAAATCTTACATGATCCAAGTAGTCTTTGAGTACAATCTATATATGCACAATACCTTGGGAAACATGACTTTTTTTAGTGTAAAAAACGCTCTTCTGATTCCTGGTGTTGGAAAGGCATCATTAATGCACGGAAAACGTTTGAGAAAGGTTTGGCATGGAAAATTGGTACTGGGAAGGAAATTTTCTTCTGGAAAGATAATTGGGTTGACGGATATTCCATCTTAGGAATACTAAATTAAAAAATAAGTGAGGTACCCCATCCTGATATTACAGTTCATGATTTTATCCTTCCCTCAAAAGAATGGGATATTCCGAAACTTTCACAGTTACTCCCACATGTTATAGTAGACATAATTCGTCAGATAGCAATTCCCCAACATGATATTCCGGATACCTTAGGTTGGGGGCTCACTGGGGACGGTCAATTCAGTTTAAAAACAACAACTTGGATAGCACAAGGATTCGATCCTAGGAAAACACCTAAATGGAAATATAGATGGATATGGCGCTTAGATTTAAACCCAAAGATTAAATTTTTCTTATGCCAATTTTTTCATAAAGCACTTTGTACGAGGGAATGTCTTTTTTATCGGAAAATTATCCCTATCAAGGAATGCGAACTCTGTAAAGATGCGGACGAAACGAGCAATCATCTCTTTGCGCACTGTCATATAACTGGACTTGCCTGGCAGCTAGCGATAGACAACCATTAGATTGATGGTGACCCACCTACACAGGACATCGAGAATTGGATCCAGTTGTGCCGAACAGAAGGTTTGGAGGCTAGAGACAAGATTCTTAAAAGCTGCTATCTTCTTTGGAGCATATGGAAAGGAAGAAATGACCATGTCTTTAGGACAAAGAATTTTCATGCTATGACAATTTTCTACGTGCTAGACGCATGTTCTTGGAATGGAAGTATAGACATATAGAAGATGGGAGTTTCCCTAATAAACACTCTAACAACATTCCTAATATTATCCATACCACTCTCATCGAATGGCGGCCCCCAGAAGAAGGCGTAATGAAGATCAACTTTGACGGCTCTAGAAGTAATGAGGTTGCGGCAGGCGGGTTTGTTATAAGGGATACTAGTGGTAAACTAATCGTTGCTGGAGCTCAACAGTTTGGAAATATTTCGATCCTTGAAGCGGAAGCATTAGCCTTACTGAATGGTCTACGTCAAGCATTGCAGTCAGGCTTACAGGATATTGAAGTCGAAGGAGATAACATCATATTTATCCAAGCTACCAATAAAAAGATCAGAGCACCTTGGTAAATAAGAAATATCATTGATGACATTATATACAGATCATTTCAGGAAAATTCAAGTCAGACATACCTATCGAGAAGGAAATTGAGCGGCAGATTGGGAGTATGTCTCGAGAGCAGACACTCCTAATTCCTTCTTTCATTTAAAAAAAAAAAATGGTTTTGGTACAGAAAAATAAAGAAGACTGTATGCTGTACGACTGTATTCTTATCTTGCGCAGTTGTTGTACGTCTCAGCTTCCGAGCTTCGTATTCTTATCTATCCCTTCCCAATCCCACTTACATTTTTCCTTTTCGTTTCTTTTCTTTCTCCCCATTTCCCACCGATCGCTCTCCTACTCTCTCAACTCTCAACACTTCCAATGCGATTGCGCGCCAACAGATACAAAAAATTAAATTCCAATCAATCAAAAACCAACCCCCAAAATCCAAAACCTAACTCCCAATCATTTAATTACCCCCAAATCAAAACCAACCAAATCAATAAACCAAATGCACGACGACGATGACGACTCCCTTTTTCTCGACGCATCCGACGACTTCCCCTTTCTCGACGCTTCCGAAGAATTCCCATCAAATTTTCACAACTCCACTCTCTCTCCTCACCCCACTCTCCGCCGCCGTAAATCCGTCAAAACCAAACAATTCCTTCATCATTTAGCCACCATCCAAGATGAGGAAAAGGCCGAGACTGAGGGTGAGGGGCAGGGGGAGACTTCTGTTGTTACAAATGAGGAAAGAAGGGATTATTCCTTTTCGGCCGCCGAGAGCGAGGCCAATGATGGACAGTCGAGTATTCTGGTTATTATGGCAGAGTTGGTTGTCAAGGCAATTGGGTTTCAGTTAAATTTGTTGGGTAATTTCCTAAAGTTTCCATTTAAAGTATTTTATTATTCTTTCATGTTTGCAGTGAACCCATTTGGGAGTTTTTTGCTTTTGAAAAGTTACTTATTTGGGAAAGTTATGGGAATGTGGAAAAGTGTGGGGAATTTGGTTTGTCCTTATTTGATGGATTGGGTTAAGGAGCATAGAGGGGTTTTCGATGTTGTGTGGCGGTGTGGGTGGGGGTTGTTTTGGTCGGTTTATGTTTGTTCGGTGTTGGTGACGTTTTTGATTGCCGCGTTTTTGGTTAGTGGGGTGATTATGAGGTGTTGTTTGGTTGAGGAGCCGTTTCGGTTGAAGCAGCAGTTGAATTATGATTATAGTAAGAGTAAGCCGGTTGCTCTTGTGCCTGTTATGAGTTGTGCTAGTGTTGTTGAGTGTGGGGAGAAGAGTGAGGGTGGGAGTTTCGTTGGTGGTGGTGTTAGGGTTGTACCTTACAATCATAAGTTGTTGGCTACAGTTAGCTTGGTTTTGCCTGAGTCGGATTATAACAGGAACCTCGGGATGTTTCAGGTATGTCTCTTGATTGAGAGCTGGTTTGTCGTTTCACTTATGCAGAAAGCAGTGTTTCTTGCATTTCTTTGCTTGGTTTTATTGTGTTTTCAGCATATGAAGTTCTTTTAGAGCACAATGTTGTATTGCATGCTTGCTTTCATGTGGAGTTTGGACTGGTACTTGATGATAGTAGCTTTAAAAATAATTGTTTGAAACCATGGAACAACAATAGGTCAAGAATGACATTGCCGTTTGAGATGCTTGCTAGGATCAAACGTAATTGGCACCTCATGCTCATACAGACAGATACGCACGTATGCACACAACACACACACATTCACCGTCACTCTATCGGCCTTCATCCTTGATGAGATCTTTGACATGGGTAATTTCTGTTCATCCACTCTTTTCTCTAACCATAATCTCATCTTAGCCAAGGAGAGTCATAGAGTCAAATGCTACTTAATTCACTTGTCTATCCATCACCCCACCCTCTACTCCTGCTATTTCGTTACTCACCCACCCTTTGATCCTTTTCTCTTCATAATGTCTCCTCACTTTGCCAAGCGTAAGTAATGTTCCCTCATCGTTTTTGCAGTAGGAGCTACTATAATTTTCATATTTCTCACATATCCTACCGTTTTTACCTGTTATAGCATACGCAGGTTTACCATATTCACTCTCGGAATTTTTCCCCCATTTCACCAACTAGTTTTCTGTTCTAATAGTTGTTCTAATTGTGCTTCTCCATTTAAGCCAATATGTCTTTACGCAGTGATGAACTTCCTCATCAAGTTCCCCATTTTTCTAGTTAATGGACCTAAAAACCAAAAACAGACACTAAGTGGTATATCCTTGTCATCCAATGTCACCACTGTTTGATCCACAATCTTAACTTGCACTCCTTAAACTTAGCCTTACTTAGAGTAAGTCATAACTCAGTATCTTTTAAACTTTTTAAGTTTGCCTTAACTGCTCTAATTTGGTGCAAACACATGCACTTGTATCATGTCGATCATTATGAAGACAATATCATTTCAGGATACATCATTGTAGTGGTCATTCCGCATTGTAGTGGTCACTCATCCTAAAAACTTGTGTAAAATATGTACACAAAGGGACTTATGTAGCTTCTTGGTGCTTGTCAATCCTTGTTGAAAATATCCTATGGCGTTCCAACTGAAGGCCTGCAGTAGCTCATTGGCACAAATTTAAACTATGTTCTCTTGAATCTTCCCTAAATCATTATTCGACGCTCAATTACCTGTACATTAGCTTCATGGCCTAACTCATGAGTCTAATCTATTTATAGTTCCAACATTTTTGCACATGACAATGGTTTTGATACACAGGAATCGGAGTTTTCATTTTCTCGTGCAAGTTCTATGTCACCCACTGTTGGGTCACGGTGTTTAACATGGCTTCGAGTTCGCCAAAAAAATTAACACACTATTGTAGAATTGGACACGTGTTTGGGGACACTTCAATCTACCAAAATATTTATATCATTTATATTTCTTAAATTATAAAAAAGAGTTAGCGAGATTACAAATCCCTTTTCTTTTAAGGCATCTAGATCTTGGGGAACCACTTGGCTTTGAGAGTCTGGTGTTTTTATTGTCTCTCATCCTTAAAAATTCTAAGATGCAGTGATCGATTTTGAATTATCATGTCCCCTACCAATGGTCTCCACAGCATTTGGAATGAATCGGAGACGTGCAGAAACTCGGATATGCCAACTCTTGGAAATTAAGTCACGAGGATCGTAAAGAATGTTATTTTTCTAGGGTGAAAAGACACATTGAATACCCATATTTTTTTTCTAACGTTACAACAAAAGCTACGAGCTTTGCACCAAGATGTCTGTTTTTGTTAGCTTGGTAGAGAAAGTAAGTGTTGATATAGATAATATGGAGAAGGTTAAAATAATATATTGAGTAGATGTGCAATTGCCCGTGAGTGTCCGACTTGACGAGTGATCTTTAAAGGAGTGTCCAACTGTCCATGCATGAGTTGGTGGACATGGCTACTTAGGATCCTATGTCACCTTGTTTCTACAGGAAATCTTGTTAAAGAGACTCATTAGCCAATAACACCCTTAGAACCAAAATACTTTGAAACCTCCAAAACTAGATAAGAATTCCATGAATTCGATGCTGGTACCTTTTTTGTGGTCTGACATATCTCCTTTGGTTGTGGATTCTAGTCTCTTATGGATTGTTTTGTGTTGAATGTAGATGAGTGCATTGCATCTTTCTCCTTCTTATACCTTGGATTCCGCTTCTTTTTTTTGTATTACTTTTAAAGATGATGATATTTCATTAAGATCATGTCATGGTCTTTATAACTTCAGAGCTTGCTAGGTATTGCTGCTATTGTTATGATTTCTGTAGGAAATACAAGCCCGGGCATTGTGCTCTCAATTTCTGTAGTTATCTTGGAATCAAAATTCTCCTCGGTTATTTGTTTACAGAGTTTCTTACTCACGAAACGGGTAGTCTGCAAGATTTTGGGATAGACTATTTTTTATCCTTTTGTTTTTTTGGCTTCCTGAAATTTGATCTGCTGACGGATTGATAGTTTGTTTGTATATGGGGCCTTTCGTTTTGGTCAAATTGTGATCTGTTGTTGTGGAGTTGATATTTTTCTTACTCAAAAGCGGTGGGGAGGGGGGGATGCCTCCCTTTTTTATGTGGAATTTGATCTCCTACCAGGTGTCTCTGGGAGTGCTGAAGCGCTTTGCTGCTTGCATGCTCTATAGGTACAGCACAGTCAGGGGAGACGCAGAGGTGGACCAAAGCATTTGGTTGATCCCTTTTTTTTGTGAACTCTTTGTTTTTTTTCCTCATTTTCCATCTTCCCTTCATCGTAATTTCACTGAAAGGCAAGGTGTCCTTGAGCTGCGTAGGCAAACCACTTAGTTTCAGAACAAATAAATACAACAGAATCTCTATGCGAATTGATATTTAAACAGAATGCATTATAAAGCGGGAAAATGTACGACAGCATTAAAGAGCTACACACCCCCACCTCGCTTCTGGGTTTGAAGTACTATTTGCGTTTTGGTGTGCATTAGGCCTCTAAACCAAGCTTGTGCATTACCTGCACTCCTGTTTGTCATACAAATGCCTACTAATGTTTACATTTCTTACTTACAAGTTCTGTGTGGGATTGGATGAATTGTCTTGTACAGTTGCACTTGTTGTGATTCTCTTTCATTTCTTTTCTTCATTTCATGTTATCGTTGATTGCATCTCTACTCTTGTTTGAGGTATCTATTCCTTTTTCTTATTGGTATTCGTCTTTTTATGTTAGTTTTTTCTTTGTTCCGGGAAAATAAAAAAAGAAGAAATCTGAGTTTTACAGCTTCGGTTGGGGTCTAGTGCTGATTCAGATTATTTCGTGGGGGTTAGAACTTAGGCTATTTTGGGCTGCTGTAATATCTGAAGGTGACTAGTGACCTTCTAAGTTGAGCTTGTGGCATGTTCAGACTTCACGTTGATTATTGCTGTTGTGTTGGAGGTGAAAGTTGTCATGATGTGATCTGGCCTAACTTCAAATGCTTAATAGTTTGAGATTAAGCCTGCAATGTTCTCGTGCTACAATGTTAAGCATTTAGGACTGCATAGAATAGTTGCTGGAGGAGAACACACTTAGATCTCAATGAGTACCACTCAAAAGATCAACACAAAAGTGGACCTATGCCCTTTTCTTAAGGAGTTCGCATGATTGCCTAGGTGGCACAAAGATGGGTATGAGATCCACTTGGTTTTTTTTTCTTTTCTAAATTACAAGGAAGACCAACCCATAACACAATCCTATAAGTACACTACGCTATAACCCACCCCAAACAAGGCTGGGCTCCTATTCCCAACCCCTGCCTCTTACCCCCTTTGTTTTAAGAGACTAGGGGTGTATGCTCCCCCAGGATTAGAAACCTGGTGAAGAGCATGAGAGCTTTGTCTCTCACCAGTAAGGCAACTTCCTACTGGCCCACATTTGTTGTTGAACATAGTTGGACCTGTATGTGCACACCTCACAATAGGTTGGCATATCCTACTGTTCAAAATCTGATTTTCATGAACTATACGTTTGTTGGCACCTCTTCGTCACTTCCCGTGATCTAAAACGTTGTCCTTTTTTCTTCATAATGTAATAGATGGAGTTGTTGTCTGAAAGTAATTCATGAATCACACTTGTACTATGACCAGTATGACTGGCCTCGGGACTGATACCATTTACTTTTGAAGGATTTGTAGTGGGGGAGAGAGAAGAAATGTTGGTTTTGTTCCTTCATCAGTGGATGTATATTTTGGTGGGTAAGCGAGGCACTCATGGCTCATGGTAGAGGACATTGTTGTGATGGTTAGGGAAATTGTGAAGGGGTGGTCTGGTAAGGTCTCAAGTATATTACCCTTCCAAGGCGCTGGTGCACAAACAGTGATTGTATTTCCGTGTTGTGGTGAACCTTCAGAAATGCATGATCTTGTTAAATGTATCCTGGCCCTTGAGTTTCATTTTGAATTACAAATAATCTCTTTAAGTAATCAATAAGCTTGGTAATTGTGTAACCCAAAAGGCACTAGTTCAGCATGTGCTGATTGCAAACTAGACTTCTTTGACAGCCTAAGGTAGGACTGGATAACTAATTTTGTGACATGGAGCGATGATTGAAAGAGCTTGAGGCATATTGAGGAAGTAAGGTCTCCCATAACCCAGATGCAAGGCACTGAGCAGGGGCTGTCTCATTGAAAGTGATTCGCCCTTAATTATGAAAACAGAGCACTTGCCAACTCAGAATATTTCTTCGCTGGTGACTTGTCTTTCTCTGTTTAGGGAGATATGTGATACCAGCCTGCAGAGGTCAGCCTATATAATGTCCTATACGCGAAGCCAAAATGGCATCATAGTTCACCAGGTTGTCATTTGATTGTTTGTAACAGAGCTATAACTTGAGAGGATAGGTCTTTAAATGTTATAAATCTTGTTTTATGAAGCAGATCTGATACTGTCAGGAAAATTTCAGGAGGGCAGTGAGAGTGGTAGAATTAGTCAGTAACATGTGCCTTTGTTGTACTCATCTCACTTCAACAAACAAAGGCGTTTAGCCTCAGACCTGCCTAGGAGTACCTTAAACAATCTGTGTTAGAATCATCATTGTGAGCTTCTGAATCAATTTTCTGAATATGTAAGTGGCTCTATCTCTTCCTGTGATTATATTCTTCATCAGTTTAAAGAATTACATGAGTAAACATTCAAAAATTGAATACAAAATTTGTTTAACTACATATTAGAAGTGGCTTGTGTGTGCGCGTGTGTGTACTTTTTTTTTGTGGTGTGTGCGTTTATGTGTGTGAATTATGTTTGGTCCAAGTTTAGCCAAGTCCAAATGATTTTGGGACTAAGGCATGTTGTTGCATATTAGAAGTGGCTGATGACTCCTTGGTTACTTCGTTGCAGGTAAGAGTTGAATTCCTGTCTGAGAATGGAAAATCTCTGGGCAGTCTTAGCCATCCATGCATGTTAGAATTCAGAAGCGAGCCGATACGTATGTTGTTGACTATGTTCAAAATAGTCCCTCTTGTTGCAGGTTATGTATCTGAAACCCAAATTCTAAAGCTAAAATTTAGAGGATATCGAGAATCAGTCAATCCTACTGCTTGCATAAAGGTATCCATTGAACAAAGAGCAGAATTTCAGTCAGGAGCAGGCATCCCTGAAATTTATGATGCGTTTTTATATATAGAGTCTGAACTACCATTCTTTAAACGACTCTTATGGTACTGGAGGAGAACAATATTTGTATGGCTAGCCATCCTGATGTTTTTGGTGGAGTTGCTGTTTGCTTTGGCATGCTGCAGGCCTGTATTGATGCCTAGAGCAAGATCCAGGAGTAATAATGCTTCTTCAAACCGGGCACGTCATCAAACAAGTAATTCAAGTCAAAGGTAACCTGGATCTAGCTTTTCATTTATGGATTTGGTACAGCATTCTGACACAGTTGTGGTCTGCTTAGTCTATCTAATTTGTACTTTTTTAACCGATTTTACACAATTCACATGATGTTTGGAGGGTTGCAAGTTTTGTGGAAAAATGTATACCGAGGCAGTAATTGTCAGAATAACTTTGTTTGATGATGTAATGCGACTGTCTCCTGTTGTAATGTACATAACTGTTATTATTAAGATGAGTATACCTTTGCCTTGTTCAGTTATTTGCTTGTAATTTCTTCCTCACATGGCCCTTAGTATTACTATCCTATCTTCCTTTTATGAGAGTGATCAGCTAGCAAGAGTATTCTAAGTGACAACAAATGATTTAAGCTCACTATGATGAGACCACTTAAAGGCTCAAAAGGAGTGGTGCATTTCCTCGAGTCATTCTTCTACCTCCCTCTCCTCCCTTGTCCATTGACTCCCAAAGGTGATGGAAAGCGTTAGCAAGCAATGGAAGCCTCTTGTTGCAGATCATATGAATTGGAATAGTGTCCTTGGTCGTCGATGATGTTTGGAATAGTGTCCTTGGTCCTCGATGATGTTTGTATTGTAGTATTGTAAATTTCAAATGACTTCATCGACCCTGGGCTCTCTTTACTGGAGTATTTGACTTCATCGATCATCGGCTCTCTAATGGAATATCACTTATTTTTAACATCTCTATATCCTTCATCTTGAGTGGAGTATCTGGATTATTTGACTAGCTGCCACTTATCGTCTCTTTCCCTTGCTGCGACAATGTCAGCATGCTCGTATTGAACATATTTGTCGTGTGGGGAATATAGCTGCTGATTGGACGGCGAAGGTAGATCAGAATGGTGCGGAAGCAATCTCGCGGGACAGGTTGTGGTCAAAGGAGCTAGGCACTATGGTATTTGAAGACAGTCAAGACATGATGGGAGTAATCCTCAAGATGAGGGTCTCCTATAATCATCCACTTTCCTTACCTTTCTAAAAATAAAATGTTTCTTTCCCTAGATTTACAAGACTATAAATTAAGTTCACCCCTTTTTTGAGTTAAGATTTCAATAATCATGGGGTGATTGAATAATATTTTGGGTGTTTCAACAATGTTCCAATAAAAAGTGTTTTAAAGAAGTTGTCTAATTAAAAGGGGTGTTGTAACAATTTTCCTTTAGATTATTATTACACTTAGTTGAACAACATCAAGTCATCTCCAAGAGGTAGTAATGCTTACCAAGTTTGTACACTAAAGTATCCACAGGTAGTCTGTAGAGAATATAAAGCTGCAAAAAGTGTTTACATTACACTCTCAACCCTTGGAATTGATTGCTAGCTCCATTCTCATCAGTCTCTGTGCATCTCTCTAAACCAAAAAAAAAAAGGTATCCGCATGTAAACTTGACAATTTGACATTGTTTTTCTTGGATAGGATACAACAACAACAATCGAGTGTAAATCCCCATTAAATAGGGGTACTCGGGTTAGAATGTACGCAACCTTACCCCTGTTTAAGAAAACAGAGAAGTTGTTTCCGAAATTGACCAATTGCTGCATTGAATAGGTTTTTTTTGGATAGGATGTTCAAGTTATATGTTGTAGTTCACTTCAGATTTTTATTTTTAGTTTCGTTAAGTTCATCCGTTTGTTCCAGTTAAGTTTCGTATTTTTCGGTTTAGTAAAAGTTTTTTTCAATCTATTGTGAAATTACATTTTCATTAAAATTTATTCAAGTTTAGTAAAGTTCAATTAAGGTCAATTTTGTCTAGTTGAACTCAATTAAGCCAAATTTTTTTCAATTCTCAGCTTTTAACCATGTAAACAAAACAAGTAAGATTATTGGTCGTACTCACTTGTACCGAAGTGGTATCCAAATCTAATATTTTATTGTTATTTTCAAACTTAGACTCAAACTGGTACTCAATGACATTATTGGTTAGACCCACTCATACCTAACTCAAACCCTTTCACTTGTCACATACTTTATTTTTTTAGTATTATTTGTTATGTGGGGTTGATACAAGTTGGGTATGAGTTTTGGGTGGTAGAGTCTGAATTTTGACATACCCTTCTAAAACTGGTACCCAACTGGTACTCATCTACAATGGTAAATTTACAAAAGTGGGTACCAGTTCGAGAAACTATTCATAATAAAGCCGATCAATTATGGGACTACCCCCAATAATCGAGCTAAAACGAGGATTCAAGAAAGACGAAGCTATTCATAATAAAGCCTATCAATTATGGGACCACCCATTCTTCTGCACTCTGATTAATTCAAGACATGTACAGTTGTACACAAGTCAATTAATCGAATAATCGCTCATTGCAGCATAACGGTATTTACCTTGGTCACATTTGTCGCTTAGCGGAATTGACTGAGTACAAAGGTTAAAATAGTCAAAACTCAGAAAGCAACATACTCCGTAATGTGTTAAGCCTTGTTACTCTTAAGAGTCTAAGGCGAGGGGAAACATAACCAAAGTGGAGTTGGTTATAGTGGTAATATACCGCTTAAGTGAGTTTTTAAGTTCGAGCCTCAGCTCACTAAGACATTCATCCACCATATCCATAAAAAAATCGAGTTCGATTGTAGTCTGAGCAAAGCATTGGCAAATTGGGAAGTTAGTTGGGGCGCATGCAATTCAAAAAATTGTGAGCATAAAAATATTCCCTTCACCGGAAAAAAGAAGAAGAAAGTGAGCTGAAGAATATGCATGTATGTTTAGCAAAGGTGATTATAGGTTAGTGATGCTTTTTATGAAAGCTTTAGCTAATTTGCTGAAGCTTCCGGTCTCAAAGCAAACTCAAGTAAGACAACTATTTATTGTTGTAATATGAATGAGGAAGTAGTGAAAAATCTGTCAAATGCATCTGGGTTTGAAATTAGTGTGTTACCATTCAAATACTTGGGAGTCCCTATTTCAACAAGGAAACTTACTGCGCTGAATGTGAAACATTGGTGGAAAAAATCATAAGAAAAATTAGAAGTTGGGGCGCAAAACACTTATCATATGCAGGAAGAGTTCAACTGATTAATGTTGTGTTGCTGTCTCTGCATAGCTACTGGGCATCTGTGTTTTTGATACCTAAAACTGTAATGAAGAAGGTAACAGACATATGCAAGACTATTTGTGGGATGGCTAAGCTGTTTTCTGTATAATTATAAAATTTCAAAGTTGTTATATAAAACAAGATGTAAATGTGTTTTTGAGGTTGGTAATATAATCTCTTATCTACCAAAAAAAAATGCATGTATGGTATATCGCAGGGACTGGGGACCGACTACATAGTTAGACATTGTTTTGGACTTGTAAGTGCACACAAATACTTGTCAGTTCGGGTCATGTCATTTTCGGGTCGAGTGTTTTTCAGGTTGGGTCGTTGTGGGTTATTGGGTTGGCCTGGCGGCCTGCTGTTTGACATCTTCTTTATTTAAAACAAAAAACTAAAATGAAGGTGTAGTTTTATGTACAAAATATATCAAAATGGGTATTTATAGGTAGAGAACGATAAGTTATGAATTACACTAATTTTTAAATATTTTTAAGCATAAGATGAATTTTGAAATAATATAATAAAATAATAATCAGGTTGCGGTGACAAATTTTTTGTTCCTACAGCGCCTATTTGAAATGGTGTCGGCATCATTATATTTTTCTATAAAAACAATAATAAAAACTCCAAAGTATTTATCTAGCTTGACTCAGCATCGAGTCAATTCTAAACCTAAACCGCTAGATCCAAAAATTTCCAGACCAATTGGGTTTAGGTCTAATTTTTCAGGTTTGAGACCTTTTAAAAAAAGTAGATGGGGTTAGTTTTTGAAAGGTCTATGCACAAGTTCCGCCTTTGAGGGAATCCCCATCTTTAGTTAGGTAAACTAATTTCCCTATATTGTCAGGTATTTGAATGTGGTTGTTAAATAAAGTTGTCATTACTTTGTTTTCTAAAAAACCGTTTTTTGTTAAATAATGTAATACAAAAGCTCTTAATTTATTGTATTGAATCTAAAGGGGCAAAACAAAAAATTATGGTTTTTACGAAAGCTAGTGACTTGGTCATTATAACTAGTTTCTTTTAGATTCGGGGGTGAGGTTGGAGCTCTACTAAGTTAATACGGAGTATAAGTCGAATAAAGGCATAAATTATTCAATTGATTTAAAAAACAAATGCAATTTATATATATTTAAAGTATTGTCAACTTGTTATCCACATATAAACTATTATTCAAATTATTCGAACTTACACATGCAAGTTAAATTCTCTTTTCACATTAGAGCTAGTGAAGTTAATTATTCCTATCATTGCTTTGTTTAAGTTTAATTATAAGGCCCCGACGTTTCTTGTCAATATCTTCCACATGCAATCACTTAGATACAGTGATACAATTATTATTTACGATGAAAAAGGAAAAATCAAGGGAAGAAGAAGGTTAGTTAATATTTTTAATTTGGTAAAAGAAAAACCTAGTTTGTGAAAAATGTTTTGGATTGTAAGAGTATTTTGAATTTTATGATTGAAAAGTGAACTTTAAAGAAAATATTCATTATTTTGGTTAGCAAAATAGGTTATATTTACTCACAGTTGATTTTATAAGTTTTTTTAATTAAAAAAGAAGAAGCCTGCAAAGTATGTTGGGACCTATCCATATAGATGATGAGCGGGTATGAACAACCTATTAGGCTCTGATAATTTCTAGCCCACCCCGGCCATGAACCCATCAATGGACAACTTTAAACCTGGCTTGTATTCAACCCGCACACCCTAGTTTAGAGAGTTCTATCTTCCTTCTAAATTATTTATCTTTTTCATAATCTATGGCATTAAATTTTATTCTCATATAAGTATATCATATCTTAATTGTCTAATCTATTATATTAGTGCACCAAAAGCAGCAAAATCTATTTTCCTTATGGATTTTATTCCTTTTCAGAATATGTGACATAAAATGTTATTCTCATATAAGTATAAAGGATCTTAATTGTCTAAATCTATTCACTTGACTAAGTATTGTACGAATCAGAGGTTGAGATGTTATATAACGGTTGAGTTTGAAATTGAGGTTAAAGTTCTTTTAAAGTGTTTTTAGCATCACTAATTTTTTTGGGGTACGGTAGTTTTTCAATAGTTTAGTGAAAACATTTTCTAAATATAATTGCTATAGCACTTTGCTCACCTCACCTATTATCCAAGTGTACATGATAGCACTCTCACCCCAACTACAATATTTCACAACCACGTTACATCACTTACT
>ONZK01004330.1:1964-24445 GCA_900322385.1 Pharnaceum exiguum | reverse complement strand
CCCCCCCCCCCCCCCCGGCCCCAAAAAAAAGAAATAGATGTAAATGTATATATTCGGGTTGCATATTTTAATTTTATACTTTTACTTGTGCCAATCCTAGTTCATTTTCTTACTCGTGCTATATCATTTTTCCATGAATCAATTAGATGTATTTATATGTTGCCATTCGCATAATATTACATCTTATTTTGTATATTTATTTAATGTTCATCAAATTTTATTTGAAAATTGTTCAGTTTATTATTTAATGTAGTTAGCTAGATGTAAGTTTGATATTGTTATTTTTATCATTATATTTGTAGGGAATCTTATATCGCTTAAGTGCATATTAAAGGCCTTATACTTGTAACTTGATCATTGCTATCAAAAAAACTCTAATTCTTAGGTACACATACACCGGATGAATTTATAACTAGTATTACAACAAATATCATCAGTCACATTTTGATGCCATTAGACAGTACTATTATTATTAGTTATAAATTCACCCGGTATACCAAAGACTTACTGATCAAAAAAAGAAAAGAACATTTGCTATATATTTTTTTTCGGCGGCACCAATTAAGACACTTTTTTTAATTCACAAAAATTGTGTGAACTCGTTTCATATAAAAAAACTAGGTATTAATAATCTCTCGGGTAGTCACTACTGACCCATCGAATAAACAATAATGATTCATTTTAACCAAATCACATATATAAAAAGGGTTCATACAAATTTTGATCCACCAAATATATGTCTGCAGAACTATATCAAATATGTGTAGCGTTCTGCGTTCCCCCACACGAGGTGATGGCCTGCCACTCATAAAGTCTTCAAAATTAAAAAGCGCCCACATGTTTAATCACCAAAGTCTTAAGTATACGAAAAAATACCAATGTGAAACGAATGAAATTTAATTGATCCTTCAAACTTGGCGACCTTAATCCATATGCTTTTTGGTAGTGGTTATCGGAGCACGAGCAACGAGAGATACTCAAAAAAGCAAATGAGTATGAGTTATTTTTTGACTGTGTCGATTAGTGGTAGCTTTACCTAAAAGTCAGATGATTATTGCATGCTTCTTTGAATGGTTAGGGACTCGGTTACATCTCGTATGCTTATTTGCAACAAAAACGGATTAACGAGTAATGTTAGAACTCCATGTTAGAATGATCTGGTAGGTGAAAAAAACTTGATTCTGTAATTATTAATTTTCCCCTTCAATTAACAAATAACCGAATAATTACACGTACATCGCATGTTTTTTTCAAAGCATTAAAACATATATCATTAGTCACAAAAATGACAATAGTTAGTCTCTTTATTTTTAGTCATAAATTCACCCGGTATACATGTACACCTATTATACCAAAGACTTGCTGCCATATAACATCCCTACACACCCTTTTTCATGGCCAACTCAATTTCTCTTAATCCTCTTTCACCTCCAAATAATTTTCTGGACTTGACACAGACATAGAAGAGCAGAAAACGAGCTTATGATTTTTGTGGGACAATTTCAATTCTTCCTTATTATTTTTGCCAAATACAACTCAAGTTATAACATCACATTCAATTGTCAGAAAAACTTCAAGCCACCAAATTAACTTCACTTTTATTCAATAACAGGCATTTTACATACTTCACCTCAATATCACATACTTCACTGTACATAACCAAACCCAAAAGTACATATAATGCCTTAATTAACCACATTAAATAAACCTACTAATGGAATATACAACAACCAACAACAAGGCTAAGTTCATTATAAATGTCATACTTTTCGGTGCCCTTTCATCATCTTCATCTGAGATAATGCTAGAGTAACCCGTTGGGTCAAAAACCTGATAGTGTAAATGTATCTTATCTCTCTAAAATAAACAAACTACCCCTCTTAAATTCTAGAAAGAGATAGAGAGAAAATTTTGTGGGTCATTGACCCGAAGGATTAAAGAAGTTTTTTCCCTTCATTTGGGTGACCTTCATTATAAATATTGGAGTAAGAGAAATTGCTTTTAGGGATGAAAATGGGGAAAAAGATTGGGTGACCCTGCAGGTCAACGACCCACTAAATTTATGGGCCTTCATCTCTCTTAAATTACTATAATCACTTTGTTAATTTTAGAGAGATAAGTGAGAGTGGTACTACCGGGTTTTTGACCCGGTGGGTCACTCTAGCACTCTCCGAAAATGGGTGTGCAGGAAAGTGCTATGGGAGGGAGAATGAGAGGAAAGATATGGTCTGATTTGGAGAGAAGATCTTCATTTGGTTACCTTAAGGCAAGTTTATCCCTACAACTCCTTTACATCTATATACAAATTTCTATGCAGGTCATATCAACTTACACCCACTTGCAACTCTATTTTCACTCTCACATTATTTCTACAACTTTGTTACTACTTTCCAAACATTTTATTTATTTTGAAATTTAGATGGGTATAAAATTTGGAAATACACAAAATGTTTAATGAAACCAATGAAAAATCGTATATGCATTAAATGTATGAGTTGCAAAAAGAGATATTTATATGAATATCTCACCTTATAACTTCGCCAAATTTCAACAAGATTATCGATACAATTTTAGTTACAACTCCCTCACAACTTACTAAAATTATAAGGATAATCTTGCCCTTACGAGTTGCAACGTATACGACTACACAAGAGACTTCGTTAGCAAGCTTATGCAAGTGATGAGTCTGATGACAATTCATGAGATCACTCATTAAAGTCATTAACACCCAAACTCTGGGACCCATACATTGCAGTTATTGACGATGAATAAAAATTTGTAAAGGTAGATCTTTTGAGATGAAAAATAGGATAAAGCAACGATAACGAGTTCCCTATGCTCCCTGCTGTTTCAATAACTCCCTCGTATAAAATAATGTTCATGTTAATTGTCACTCTTTTCACAAAGTCTTGGGTTATATTTAGTAAAAAAGTTACCCTTTAATCTGTCCCAAAACTTCATTATAACTTACAACTATGGCTGTGTTTATTCGTGGTTAGTGATAGAGTGTTTTTTTTCAGTTTACGTCAGTTTTTTATTTATAATATTAATTGTCTTCAGTTTTTTTCCAGTTCAGTTCAGTTTCAGTTCAAATCCTTTTACCCGACCTGTTTGTATTTTCTTTTTCTATATTGGGAGGCAATTTTTCAGTTAATTACTACTTTGTAGGATTCCCATAAAAAAAAGATGTCTCATAAATGTGGTGACCTTTTTGTGGGAAACCAAAGGCATTCCTCCTTATACCAAGTTACCAACCTTTGGCAATCTCTCCACAACATTATATTTAATTTATATACTTCCCTGTTTTAGTTTTATCTTCCACCTTTTCATTTCGGACATTGTATAAACCCTTTTGTTTTAGTAAGATTCTTAATATGTATTCATTATTTTTATTTACAACTTGTCCCTTCTTACTTTACACTTTCTCCTCTTCATATGAGGATAAAATAATATATATATTCATGCTAACCTTGTTTTTTTTTCCAGGCATATCACACAAAATTCAGGCATATACATCTGTGACAACAATTTTTAATTTTGGTGATGACAGACTTTATTATCTGTCATGACGGATAGGAAATTCACCGCCCTACCATATCCGTGACGACAGTTTCTAATAAATGTGATGACAAATCATATTATCCGTCACGGCGCATAGGAAAATCTGTGGTGACAAATATGAAAATAATAAAATGAGTGGTCCACAATGCATGCATGTATTTTGAGTGATATGCCTGGAAAAAAAAACAAGGTTAACACATTCTTTGAAAATAATATATCTTTTTGACTCAAGTATTCTTGGAAGATAATATTGAAACAGAGGGAGTTAACTATTTATTTCTTAAAAAGGAATTCCTTTTTGGACTAATTAATTCATTTCCAAGAACCAATGAATTTTTATTTGTTTCGTAGAAACAATTTTCGAAAACATCATATTCTTATTAATTTACCTATGTGTTCTATAAATTTCTATCATCAAAGGCATTGATTTTTCTTTTAAGAGAAACAAGCCACGCTACTCAAAGATAAAGGAAGAAATCAATTGCCATTGTAGGCATTATCGACGGAAGAACAGGAGAAGTAGATTGCTGAGAGCTGCGGTGGTAGCCACTATGCATGGGATACGGCGTGAACGAAACTCGAGAATATTTGCTGATCATTGATCTCAAGTGGAGGAGTTAGTGATTATGATCAAACATAAAATCCGACTTAGACTTATGCATGTATTTATAGGCTCACCTTTCATGGGTGAGATCAAAGCTAAGTTGAATTTGTAATTAGAGGTTTTTTGTATTGGCTTTTTTTGTTAGAATTTGGTAGTTTTCTTCTGTGGGAACAGTTGTATAGACAATGAAAGGTTATTTATGTCTTTCATTTGGAAAATGGTTTATTAATAAAATTTTAACCTTTTTTCCAAAAACAAACAAGAACCATTTTCCCCCAAGAAACAATTTTTTTAAATTCAAAAAAGAGTACTCAAATTTCAGTTAAATCCTACGACACAAATGTTTAGTGAAACTATCAATTTATTGTTGAAAACCAGATTAAATTTTCATTTCCAAATTGACAAAATTCAAAAATTAAAGAAATCGATGCAAACGAATAAATTGAGTTTAAGTAATTGATGAACACTTTTTGATAAATTCTTATTTTTTTAAATAAAAAAAAAACAACGATGAATATTTTAAATTCAAATTTTGATATATAAATTGTTTCTCCCCTATTATATTTTGATTTATCCTAATTATCGTCTTGTTTTTTACCTACATTTATAAATATATAGCATACTTGTTGCTCAAGACAACAACATGCAACATGCTGTTAGGCATTACTTTGTATGAATTATTCCAACCGTCATTTTTTTTTAGAAGAGATCAATTAAATTAGTTTCATAGGTTTTCAATGCCTATAATTTTATTTCACGCATACAATTTTGATGGGATAAATTTAGTTTAGTTCAGTATGATTAGTCCTGCACATTCAATGACATTAGGATGATCCATAAGCACTATGTCCGGCTGTCCACCAACTCTTTACTTTGTTCAATTTTAGTGTTTCGACTTTTTTCTAGTCTGAATGTGTAATTCAATTTTGTTTATCTTAATAATTGTTTATAATTTAACCATATCACCAACCTTTACTTCTAGTTAAAAGAGTTTCTTTTTTGTTTGGAAAAATAAGCAATATATATTACCAAAGATCATAATAGATCAAGTCATTACAATCAACTCTAATGTATAGAAAGGCACCTTCTAGGAAGGGCTCCTTCTAATACATTAGTTAGATTTACAAACTATCTCTAGCCAAACTCTATTTTCTCTATTAATCTTATGACTCATTACACGTTTCTAGTTAAAAGAGTTAAGTCCCGTTACTGTTGAACAAAACACGGCTCAAGGCCCGCATTTAAAATTGGATTGAATTGGCTTACTCAAACAAAAACGGGATTGAATTGAATTGGTTCAAAATAAAATTAAATAAATTAAAATGATCTAAAGTATGTTGGGAGCAAATTCTGCGGATGAATAGTAATATAAAATTGAATGAACTAAATTAAAAAAAATGAATTAGATTCGCCCATCGATGTAAACTTAGCTAATACCTAATCCTTCATCAAAACAAATCTAAATTCAAATTCTAAAAAGAACTACAAATCCCTTAATCTATAATAGTTATTTAAAGAGGATTTATAATCATCAATACACATATATAAAACTGACTTTTTTTCGGTTTAAAATGCGCCACCGAAGTTACCATATAATTTTTTTCCTAAAAAAAAAAATCAAATAGAAATTAGTATAGCATTATATTACAACAACAACAACAACAAACGAGTGTAAATCCCCATGGACCCCATTCAATGGGGGTGCTCGGGTCAGGATGTACGCAACCATACCCCTGTTTTCTTAAATAGAGAGGTTGTTTTCGATATTGACCAATTGTTGTATTAAAGTATTGACTTTCAACAGTTTCACCAAAAATAAGAAGTATTAGAAGATTTTATTAGCCATTTTGATATAGTCTATAATCACCTAAAGATGAAAGATGGAGATAATTCTTTCAACATCATAGGCGTTGGACCTTATAGCATTATGTTAGGACAACTATATATATACAATCCCTTTCAATATATAATTAATTGAATCAATTGTTATATGTTTCAAAAAATTCAAATATTTATATTATTGGATAGAGTTCGAAGGAATCTTTCAAACGAGATCCATATGTATAATATTTTGAAGTTAGTAAATAAAAACAAAGTTGACTTCTATATAAGACAATATTTTTATTTCAAAGCTAAATATAACAATTGTTACGTGTTTTAGAAAAATATTTTTTTAATGTCATTGGAAACCATTTAAAGAAAGTTTTCAAACAAGATCTATTGTAATAACTTATTTAATTCTAAATTATTTATCACTCTTTAAAGAAAAGTTATAACTTTTACTATTTGGATCCGTATTGTTAACCATCAACTAAAATATTCCTAATATAAGGAAAGTCAGTAACTTACTTTATTTCTAAATTGAGGATGTGTTAGTTAGTTTGTAGTGTTATAGTATAATTTTGTTCATTTTCTAAGTTTAGTTAATTTACTCGTTTATTAGCTACTTTAGTTCCGTTTTTTCAGCTCACTCAACTATTTTGGTTTAACATACCCTTAAGGGCATGCTCTTTAAAGTTGAATTTTGCTAAACTGAACTAGAGTGAATTGTACTGAACTTTTTTGTTTAATTATTTTTACACTCAATCACTTACAAAACCTTATCCATATTGAACGTTTACAATGGTAAGTTCTTTCAAATGATACTAATAACTACGAATGGATGTCGGGATCAAAATTTCTGACATTCACCAGTTACGAGTTGAATTGAGAAAAACTAAACTAAATTGAAGTGGATTGAACTAAACTGAACTTAAGTCCTAATGAAAAAGCTTGTAAGAGGCTTTAGTTACGTTGTTAGAGTTACACTTTTAGGTTTGAAAATTAAAAGAATATTAGGATGATGAACAAGTTAATTTTAATTTTAAAAATGACAATTATATAGCTATAGTATATATCCTAGAGTGCATTAATTACTTTTCGAGAATTTTTTTTTGTATAGTTGGAAAGAGTTCCAATAAGTAATTACTGAATGAGATTCTTGAGAACAATAAATTTTGTCATTCGGAAATATATAGCTTAAAAATATTACCAATCTTGAAATTTAAAAATAGTTTGTTTTGAAATAATAATAATAAAATTAGAGGTCGACGAAGAATTACCATTATATATAGTTTTAGTATTAATTAATAATTTAAATATTTTATTTGTATAGAATTTAAAGTAAGCTCTCAAATTCGATACACGTACACAATGTGTAAATCTATCTAGGAAAAGAGAAAGAAAATAATAAATTTGTGAGGATGATTTCACAATTGCTTTTCAGGATTTATGTTATATTATGCATTTTTTGTGTTAAAGCTCTTGGATGTTATCTCAAACCCACTACTTATTTACAAAAAAAAAAATGATGAAAAAAGACTAATAAAGTGGTTTATTAGCTTATGTGCGAATACATGTGATGATGAAATACCTAAAATATTATTGGTTACTATGAAACTACATTACAACACTTTCTTAATAATATCAAAATGATAACAAGTTATAAACTAAATATACCTTAATTTAAGTGAAAGTACAGTTAAAAACAATGGAGATGTTTGTACTTTTTACAGATTATATTCTCTGTAATACAAATTATAACATTGGTCATACATAAAAGTTATCACTGCTATGGAGGAAACTTTGACTTAACGTAAGTGTTCCCATTATAATAAATTGTTAATGAGATTGTTTTTGTGTGCACTAGCCATCAATTAGTAATAGTTTATTAATAGTAAACTGTTAGTTAAGAGAAATGAAGATAGAAAAGAAAATAAGGAAGAAAAATAGCATGAGGCAGGTTGAAATGAATCTCCCATTAAGATGAAAAATAAAAGGGAGAAAGATATGCCCATAAGTAAACATGGTTAAAATAAAAGAGGTGAAGAATGAAGTTATTTTTCATATTATGGGGTAAGACAAATAGATGTATAAGAGAGCATAATAGAGGGAAAACTCACTGAAGGGGTAATAAGAGTTCAGTTATAATATTGGCGAGCTACTTGAAGGGGAGATGTTGAACTATAAAAACAATGATAATCTAAGAGACAATGAATAAAAATTATTTTGTTAATGTTAATGAGCCCGTAAATTGCTCGGGTTTAAAATCTAATCTAATATATATATATATATATATATATATATATTTAAAAGTGGATGTTGAGAGCCGGGGTTTCGTCACGTGGACATCCACATTGGATCCATGTCATCATGTCAGCTCCTCACCCACGCCAGCCATCGCTTTAATAGGTTCACACTATTTCTTTTGCAATTCAATTATAAATCAATGTATCTACATAATGTCAACCATTACTTAAATTCATTCACATTATGTCTTTTGCAATTCATTATTTTAAAATCAAAGTATCCACTTAATGTCAGCCATCACTTTAATTAGTTCACATTATGTCTTTTGTAATTCATTTATAAGTGTATGTATCCATTTAATGTAGTTCACATGTAATTTAATTAGTTCATTCTTTGCCTTTTAGAATTCAATTTAAAGTGAATGTATCCACTTAATATGATACATGCACCCATTAAAAAATTAAAAAATAAAGAGGGTGTAACCTCTTATTGAGGGTCAAATCATTCAAATTCAAAGTCCATATTTATCAAAGAGTTTATTAGATTCATCGAATTTAAAATTCAGTGACGCTATATAAACTCAGAAACATACTTGGTGATTTCATTCCAAAACCATTCCAACAACTTAATATTCAAACACAAAAACTGTCAATATCGAGCTATCTCATATTGTTTCACCTACAATTTGAAATTTCGATTTCATGTTGTTTATAATTTTTACTTATCTTTCAAATTTGATTTCTAATGTCAGGCAACGATCCGCGAGAAATGTTGACAAAATTTCCTTCATTAATCAACTAACATTAGACAATGATAAGTATTGTTTGAAAGTATTATATTAATTACGGGTAAATATAATATGTTAACTATGAGATGGAGTTATGTGCGTCATCGACATAAGCTACCAATCTATCAAAGATGATAGCAATGTCCCTTTCAATATTCAACTTTTTCATGGGAGTTGCTTATGAAGAATGGGTTGAGAGCACGAAATGAATGAAATAAATAGAAGAAACCAACGAGAAATGAAGAAATTGATTTCCGCTGATGCACCTTTCAACTTCAACGTCATAATTTGGCATAAAACTTGGAGAGGTTAAGTGATATGTTGGCTCATAAACTTGCGTCTTTTTTTTTAGATTGTCAATGCCAAACCTTTGAAATACGCATTTCTCCATCTTGCATATTTTTGCTACTTATGACTCATGTTGATAATATTTTCCCACTCTTTTTTATTATCGTATTGATGATATTGTCCCATTCTTTTTTTATTTCGATGTTTCCTAGGGAGTCACTGATGGGATCTGATAGGTTATGTGCTTATATTCATTTTACTAGGATTTTTAATGTTTGATGTTTTTTAATTCTTATTTAGATGTGGAAGTGCTAATACATGACTATGGTTATGTAATATTACCTTTTCACTTATTTTGACGAGTAGTTTTTGGTGATAAGATCACAGGCTAATTTGCACATATTTTGAGAGTAGTTGACAATCGACATTAAGATAACATTTATGTTGGTTTATTTAGAAAGACTAACCAATGGCCTAAATCATATGCTTATTTTTTTTTGATGGCAATCATATGCTTAATTAATACCTAATGTTGATTTCATTATAATATTTTTTTCTGAGAACCAATTAATTTCATTATAATATTAATAGCACTAATTAATAGTTATTCATCTATAAGATCATATAAAATTATGTGTCTCAAAGAAACGTTAAATTGGTCATTTATAATTGTTCATGAACAATATCGCATGCTTATCATGAGTATATGATTATGGACATGTCTAGATATATAAAAACAATTTGCCCATCTATGGAAGTTAAGTGGTTATCTATCATAACTATATTAAAGAAGAAAGACTATTATTCCCTAAATGAAAATGAAAAATCACAAAAAAGAAAAGAAAAGAAGAGAAGGGCGTCTTAAATAAAAGTCGAAAAAATAGCGCCATCAAAATTTAAGTATGCTAGGGTGTGTTTTTTTAATAACGTAAATTGGTTCACAATAGAAATTAAATTTATATTTAAAATTTGTTAATAGACACCTTTTTTAGTTCATCACAAGGGATGAGGGGAAACTGTTATATTGACAAATACTCCGTATCACATGGCCACGGTAAGGGAAATCGTTATATTAACATATGTCCTCTATATCATATTAAAATTACAACTGATCTACCATTTGTAAATAACACCAAAAATCTTAAGATCATCAAAAGTATTCAAGTATATAATTTAAAAAAAAATATTACACCAATCCGTGCATCGCATGGGCTTGCACCTAGTAATCAATTAAAATTAAATATCAAAATAACTCCTAACATGGCGTACCAATTACACTCTCCGTCCCAACAAATCTTTATAGTATGACTTTTTTTGGGTTAACTTTTAAAAAAATTTATCATAAATTATGAAAAAGTTGTATGAAATTAGTTTTAAAAATCATTAGACTACAATTTGGGAATACTTTTGACATAAAATATTTTTAAAATTTTTAATATACAGTATATACTTGATTAATATAATTGATTAAAGTAGTAAAATAGTAACTGAAAATAGTTAAACTGTAAAAACACAATTTAACACAAAGGGAGTACTCATTATTTCATTAACTGTCGTTGAGTGACATGACCCAAGTCCCAACCCCCCTCTTCTTCCCCCCATATTTTTCCTATTTTATTAATACAGTCATTCATGACCTTCTGCAATCGCGGTGGGTAGTTGAAGAAACTTTGAATACTCATTGTTTCCTCACTAGATCACCAAGAAAGTACGGAAAGAGAAAGATAGAAATCAAGGGTAAAGGAAATTCATCAACAGTCCTTACGTCATGTATCCATAAAACTAATTACTAATCGATCTGTAGTCTTCATTAAGAACTTCAATTAGTATACAAATAAACAACAATTGAGTGTAAATCTCCATTAAATAAGGGTGCTCGCGTTAGAATGTAGGCAACCTTACCCCTGTTAACAGAGAGATTGTTTCCGTGATTGACCAATTGCTATATTGAAGTATTGACTTCCAATAACTCAATGAGTATATTATCTGTAACTTGAGAACCAAAGATTCAATATGAACTTATTTCTTGAACTTCAATAAATGATTAATCCATCTACCCCAAAATGTTTTTTATAGTTGAATTTTATTCGGTCAACTGTTTTACAACTTTGTCCAATTATATTAGTTATTGCACATTTTTTAGAACTTTAACTTGTAATATATCAAAAATAAATTAATAATGTGTCTAATGAGAATTACCTCATTGACTAATTCCATTCAATATTTTGTCAATTTATGATCCAAATTTTAAAATATTGACTATAAAAAGTCAAAGTGTAAAGATTTTTTCGGGATGGAAGCATTTTTTCGGGATGGAAGGAGTATGTTGCACGAGTGTTGAATGAGCTAATATCAATTGAAAACTGATTGACTGTCCATAATGAAATTAAACTAGCAAAATAGCCAAGTTCAAGAACTCGAACGCAATGCTTTTTGATATACAGTTTGATCTATGAATTAGTTTGGTTTTTCTACCTTCAATTTTTTTTTTCTTTTTCATTGTTCTCTTTCTCCATCCACCATAACGTAGCTTTTCCAAAGCTGAAGAAAGACCAAAATATTCTCTGTAAATATCAAATTGGTCTTTTTGGTATTAGCTATTTTTTTGATTGCCCGCCCGGTTCATCAGAGCTTCGCCCCAACTACATCTGGACCCAACCGGGTCGCACACCTGACTATATATGGTGGGTGAGTCTACTCTCAATGAGGATCTTTGCATACGCTGAGCCGTTGAGGCTCGAACGCGAGATTTCGCTTAAGTGGTACGGAGCTGATTACCATTCTAATCAACCCAACAATGGTTTTTGGTATTAGCTATTACATGGGCCTGCTCCAGTCTCGGCATTGAAATATTTGGCCCTACTACTAACGCATCTCCGTAGTTGTTCAGTGGTGAAAACTGAAGAGGGAGAATTTGAAGAGAAATAACTACGTTGTAAGTGCTAAGAATATGAAGAGGGAGTACACTTTTTTTTTTGGCAAGGCCAAGCATGTACAGTTAACAAAAATGGAACTGTTAGTGGGAAATCCAGAAATCCATATCATTTTTGAATAGAATATAAATAGATAAACATCTAAACGTTGCACACATTGATTTATTGCTATTTTATTCTATTTTTTATCGATCAATTATGCAATTACATTAATATACGGCTACATGTAACGTGAGAACTGAGAAGGAAAGACAAATGATTACTAGCTTGGAAAAATGTAGTCTACTGCTTGGCGAAAGGGCTACTAAATAAAGGGACATGGTCAACCAATTTCTCCATCTAACCAACCCAAGTCCAAATCATTTTACAATATTATACTCATCCGAAGAAGACCAAGCGCCTTCCCTCGGTCTCTCTTTCTTTACACTTGCAAGGATTTCTGCGTCCTATATAAGCAGGACTTGCACCCTTAATGTTGGAGGTACCCACCGTCTCAAATTGTTCACATCTCCAAACATCTCTTTCGAGAAGTTCAAAGAAAAAAACACACTAGAACTTTTCATCTTAAATTTGGAAAATGGGTGACATAGCAAATGGCAACAATGAAGTAACCATAAACGTGAAAGATAGCGGTGATTCTTTATCTCATCATAACAGCACTCTTAATTCCTCTGGCTCTTCGTCCTGTGTTCCATTTATTCAAAAGGTGACCCCTCTAGATATATTTTACCTTTCTTTCATTTATAGAAGTTTTGGTTTCTTTAAATTATGTTTTCATGCCTTGTATTGATGTTGTAAGAGAAAAATACATTATGTTTTGTGCTTTAGTGGTAGTTAGGGTATGTTCTTCTAACTGTAAGATTATGAATCAGTTGCTGCCGATCTTTGAGCTAGTAAACTGAGGAAATGCTTTTGCTTTTGTACTGACTACTGATCTTTCCCGCGGTGCAAAACTGTACCTCTATATCACACTGCTACTGTGCTACAGCGTTCACACCTTAAGTTTGATTATGCAAAGATCGAGAGTTTCAAGCGTAAATATTTAGCCCCTACAGTTGAAATGTCGAATCTATCTACTATCTTAGCTAAATTGTTACTACAACTTGTTCGTTTAAGTTGACATTGATCATCTGGTATTGTTGGAATCAGAAGGGCACTTGTAGTATAGCTGCTATAACATACAACATACTGCTTGGTTCATTAGAAATGAACTGGTCCAATATAAATGCTTTTACAAACGAGTGAACAATAAGGATTTAGATAACAAGTGAAAATGTTTTGAGTTGCATAAATGACTAAATTACACGGTGAAAATTGACACATTTTTTAATTGGTTGCAGATGATAGCAGAGATACTTGGGACCTATTTCCTGATATTTGCTGGTTGTGGATCAGTGATTGTGAATTTGGACTCGAACAAAACGGTCACATTTCCTGGGATAGCAATTGTTTGGGGGTTGGTTGTTATGGTGATGGTTTACGCGGTTGGCCACATTTCTGGAGCTCATTTCAATCCCGCAGTTACAATAGCTTTTGCTTGTTGCCGGAGATTCCCATGGAAGCAGGTTTGACCCTAAGGCCTTAATTGGCTTGTTAGTTTCTCTCGAATTAATTTCTCAACTGTTGTTACCTACATGGTTTCTTGTTTTGACCTATTCTGTCCTTTTCAACAATTAATCACTTGCTTAGATTGTGGTTTAAATTGGAAATGAATAGTAGCCTTTGTCTAATCAAACAAATTTAGCACTTTTAAATATACAGATACAGTAACACATATATATATACCTCGCACATCTCGTTTCGTAGTACTATTTGTCTTCATTCGTCTACAATGTGTCAATGTGGCTGCATATGACAGTTGATATATGGGGGAGTAATAATTGGTCTATATCACTTGATTGAGAGTCTACTAGCTATTATTTTACTTGCTTACATACACAATAATAGCATGCACATACGCTACTTATGTATTATACTTATCTTTATGGTAATTGATTTCGTACAGGTGGTACAAATAGGCTTCTCAAAACTCAGTAAAGACACATCAGTTTAATGTTCTATATATTCTGAATGGATATGTCTGTTGAATGAAAGAAAAAACTTGATACACGAAATGTGAAGGGTACACTAAAAAAAAGGTCAACTAATATCACGTATCACCTATCATAAAGTTTGTACTGATCTTTTGACTGGACTTAAGATAAGATTGTTCGAAGAAAATTTTGTTGGAAAACCTGCAACAATTATATCATCTTTAAATTTTTGTTCACGGGTAGACCATGCCTCTGTGCCAAGTGTTAGTCGCATAATTTATCACATGATCTAGACTATTTGCTCTTATACACTTGTAAATTCGGATTTGGTCAGGTGCCGGCTTACGTAGCTTGCCAAGTTCTAGGATCAACACTGGCAAGCGGAACTCTTCGTTTGATATTCAATGGCCACCAAGCTCATTTTGCTGGGACGTCTCCAGCAGGAACAGATCTTCAATCCTTTGTCCTCGAATTCATCATCACATTTTACCTCATGTTCGTAATTTCGGGCGTAGCCACCGACAATCGTGCGGTCAGTACATTTCCAAATTTCCAATGTTCTTAATATTATTCCGTCCCATTTCACCCTTAAAAATATATTATTCAATGCCAAAAAAGTAAAAGAATAACTTTCACTATTTGTTGATTCTCGGGTTCCCTTTCTACAATGGGTTACTTAAAAGTTTATAGACAAGAAGTCGAAGGCAAATCAACGCATATCTTCATACATTGTTTTTTTGAGAATCAAAATTGATGAGTGGATTTTCGAATCTATTACTTAACTGAAGTGGACATTACAGCTTTCACTACTTATCTGTGCACTAGAAAAATAAAACTTGGCTTCAAAAAAAATTAAAATCATAATCAAGGTACGTAAATATTTATTTAGTGATTTTTTCATAGATCACACGTGGATAGAAGTGACTCAAATGACGTAAATATTTTCCAATTATGTCTTTAGTATTCTTCGCGACTTTGGTCGTCTTTCTTTAGTTTTTAAAAGATTTCATGACTTTATAAGACATACTCCGTATTGTACTCTGCTTACTGACCAAAACAATATGATTTTGGCTATGTAAAGGTCGGAGCCGAACTGATATATAATTTGGGCGAAATGAGTTCCGTCTAGCTAAACTGCATTATTATCATATTTTTAATAATTGGAATATGATAGTTAAAATATATATGATTAGTTTGACCAAAATGAGTCAGCATTAGTATTCACCGCGTATGATTTTGAGTAAGGGTGATGATCGATATGATCACTAATAGATTGCTCCGCGTATAACATTTAATATTTTGCTGTTAGTGACGTGATCATTTTCATGTGTTGCTTGCACAGATTGGAGAACTTGCAGGGCTTGCCGTTGGAGCTACCGTCTTGCTCAACGTGATGTTTGCTGGGTAATCATTTGTTTTATTCAGCCACTTCTTTATTGTTTAATGCTGCCCTAACTCTAGATCATTCAACATTACAAATACACAGTTACTTGAAAAATTATCTAACGAAAACTTTAACGATCACATTTGAGTCATTTCTTTCTATGCCGCGACTAAACTAGCTCCATTATTTTGGGATTCCTCAGTTCGATTCACACGTTAGTGGTGTCAATGTACTAATTAAAATTAAAGGAACTTACTGTCAAGCGTCAATGCTCAACGAGTCAACGTAAACAAGCATTCACATTGAATCCTATTTGTTTCTTATTTTGTTTATCTTTGCTTGGACTGATAATCAACGACTTCCTAGGCAAGTAGGTAAGATTAGTGGCTCCTTTTTTTTTTTGACACCTCACACAAGATTGTGACCAACTAACTGTCCATCCTTCGCTTTTCTTGATTGTGATTAGTAAAAATTCAATTTATTGTGAACGAATTGGAAAACATGGAGACATCCAAGACTCCAATCAAAACCGTTTCTTTTTTTCTATGGTGACATTTTAAGCTTGTTAATCGAGTCATCAAAGACTGCAAAAAACATGATGCTCATTTGGTACATATACTTGTTTTTATCTTTATAGTTGAAATATAAATTACTTCTGGTTCCGCTAATAATTGTCGCTATATTTTGGAGTAAGATAACATGATGCTCATTAGGAAGTGAGGAATTTTAAAGCATATATGCGATTATGTATGTGTGATGCCGATAATGAAAGTATTATGATCGATTTCCAGGCCGATATCAGGAGCATCAATGAACCCAGCAAGGAGCCTTGGGCCAGCAATTGTGATGAGTCATTACAAGGGCATATGGATCTACATTGTAGCGCCAACAGTCGGGGCGATATCAGGCGGATTGGTCTACAATCTAATAAGGTTTACTGACAAACCATTACGTGAGATAACCAAGAGTGGGTCTTTCTTAAAGGCGAAGGGATCATCAACAGGGCGTCGCTAAGCTTAGCTAGTCGCCACCTTAGCATGCGGAGAATAATTTATCTTGCGACACCAAGTTTCGATGTAGTAATAACAGTGCTAATTTGTCTTGATCTGGAAAAATGTATGGGCAAGAAAATGCCTCAATTCTAGTTTTTGTTGTCTGTCTTTTAGTACTTTCTTTTTTTGATGAGATTGTGTTGATTCAACAGTAGAGTGGCTTAGCTGAGGTGAAGCTGTCAATGATGATCTAGGCTTTGGCTTGTGTAGAATCAATTTATATATACGTAGATGTAATAGATAAGCTGTAATTTGCTTCTTAATTAGTGTGATATATCTTAATATAATTGAAGAATGATGCATGAGCATGGGCCTCATTGTTTCTCTACAACTCAAGCTCCATGAGTATTTGGATATGCTCTTAAACACTCATCTTTTGTGAAGATTTGCTCCCAGTTTTGCCAAAATGTAAGCAAACGAGAGAGAAATAAAGGAGTGCTTGTGATGAGACAAAACATGAGTGGCATGAGCCTCTCACGTCATTTGGTGAGGGTAAATTGTGTACTTCAATTGTTTTAGAAGTTCTTGACCAATTTGACCAGATTATAAGGTAGCTTTCTCTGCTCATTGTGCACAAGGATTTGGCTGATTGATATTTGCTTCATTTTTCTTACATGTATGAAGAATTGAAGATGATTTTTTTTAAAGGTGGGTTGGGTTATGAAGCAGTGAAGCACCGACGCACAGAGCTCATCTTAACTAACTTAGCAGCTCGTCTTAACTAACTTAGCAGTGAAGCACCGACGCACAGAGCCAACTAACTTAGCAGCTCATGAGCTCATCTTAATGACAATTGACAGACTAAAGGTTAAAATTGAAACTCCTTGAATAGAGAAGAGAGGCCAAGAGGGAAACAGGCACAGCCGAAAAGAAAGATAACATCACACATTGTGCTCCCATTGCACTTCAATTAGTCTTTAAGAATCCATCAAAAGAAAGTACACCAAACGAAGCGAGATGGTCAGTAGCATTTCAAATGCTTGTGTAGTTTAACAAACCCTTTTATGCTACTGTACTTGACAATGCTTACATTAAAATCGTTCATGCTCATTGCTACAGCCTACACATAAGAACAATTCATGGCATGATTCAAACATGAAGTATATATCAGTGAGTCGGTGACCAGTTGAATTCAGTCCTTGAGTCCTACTACTTGTAAAAATGCAAGAGAAGTACTAAATATGTTTCATTTCTCATTGATATTTCATTTCTTCACAATTCTCCTATCTCCAATACAATTGAACAATAAGCATCTGTTCAACAATGTAACTCATTTTTCTCCCATTTCAACAAACTAAAAAAACACACAAAGAAACACCAAATCAAAAACCAACATCAGCAGTGAATGAATAACGAATGTAACAAAAGAACAAACCAAATTATAAAAATGACATCACCAAACTAGCAACCCGAACCCAAACTCAATCCCATGTCCAAATCCATACCCGAACCCGAACCAGTCTTGAACCCAATACCCAAATCCTTCTCCTGAAACCTCCCACCACATTGCCGATCAACCAACTTAACAGCCTCTCTAAAATCCTTAACCCCAACACACCCTTCAAAAAACACACCCAATTTCCCAAGCTCTTTATCTTCCAAATCATCAACAAAAGGCCTAATCTGAACAGCATTCTCAGGCTGAAACATAAACGAGCCAGGATTATCATCCACAATCACAACCTTCCACAAATCCCTCCCCATCATAGCCAAATCCTTCACATACTTCCCATCCACATCTCTACACGAGTCCCTATACAACCTGTGACTAATCACACCCTTCTTATCAATCTCATCAACAACCAACTTCGCATATTCTCGCAACCCGGCCGTGAATATCACAATCTCATACCCAATTCCATTTATCTTCTCCAAGAACTCGTCGAGGCCGGGTCTCTTGAGGACATAGAACGTCATCATTTCTCCATCGATTACCGGGTTAACGACGAAATCGTACTTTGTAGAAGGTGGGTCAGGGGAAGAATGTATCAACGTTTCATCCAAATCAAGAAAGATGGTTTTCCTCTCTTGGTCTTCCAATGGTGGGAGACCGAAGAACAGGGCTTTCGAAATATTGGCGTTTGAAACAACGACGTCGTCTAGAGCAATATCGTCGTAGAAGAGGTTAAGATTGGTGTTGGGGTTTTTGGGTGTTTTCTTGAGTTTGATAAAGCCTTGTTTTCTTGGGCTGCGTTTGGTTGGGGTGGTTAAACGGACGATCTTTGAGAAGATTTTGACTAAACGGCGACGGCAGGTGAAGAAAGAGTCGTTTATGCTAGCGATGAGGACAGACGCTGATGTTGGTTTCTTGCCTGGGGTTGTTATGCGTTTTGTGTTGCGGCGTGGGGTTTTTGGTTTTTTCAGCTTTGTTGGGGTTCTCTTCATCAACTTTGACACCATTTTATTTGTTGAGAGGGTTTTTTGGTTTTTGGTTGAGAGGAAAGGGGTGGGGTGTTAACTGTATTTGGTTTGAAATAGGAGGAGAGAGAATGGAATGGGAGTGGGAGGAGAAAAGGGAAAGGGGGAAGATGATTTGAATGAATGAGGTGGGAAGGTGAGTGTGTGTGTTTGGTTCGGAGTAACGGTCACTAAAAGTTTTTGGTATGGATAGAACCAAGGCTGGCTGGATGTGTGTACGAGACAGACTGACAATGATTTGGAAGGTCTCGGGAATTCCGGGGATGATACTACTGTAATGTAATGTGATGACCGTTGCGCGGTTTGGGCGGTTTGATTTTGGGTTTTGTGGGGTCTTTTCTTTCTTTTTTAAAGGAAGGGGTGAAAAGAAATTTCGAAAATTATGTTATGACGAAGAACTCTTTTTATATACGAAAACACATTTTAATCACTTTGTCTCATATAAAAAACAAGTTTTTATAAATTTTTTTGTTATATAGAAAGAGACTTGAAGAGATGGTTGTTTTCGATTATCTATCTTTTGAAAATTGTCTCACAGGCAATCCGAGCCCAAGCCCTAGACGGCTCGAGCTCGATTCGTCTTTCTTACGGTTTACACCCCTAGTGGGAGAGGGAAGAAATTGTTATTTTATTTGGGATTTAAAAAATTATAGGAGGAGGATTGGAAATGTGAGTTAAAAGTCTAATTTCCTTCAATTTACCTCCAATTTGGGAGGAATTAAAGTAAAATTTATTTATACATAATTTCTTTTAGAAAAATTTGTGTGAACCCGTTTAATATACATGACTGGATAAGAGGGTCATTATTGTGTAGCCGATGGGTCATTATTACGTATCCGATGGATCATTAGTGCCTAGTCTCATATATAAAACGGGTTCACACAATTTTTTGTAGAATTTTTTTACCTTCTTTCCGAGCCACCTCTCCTCCCTTTTCGATTAATATTCCCAAATAAAGTAAATTCATTCATCCTCATTTACCTCCACTTTTCTTCCCTTTCCCATTTTCCCAAATACGCTGTAAGAGTATCTCATGCGATCATTTTTCTTTGGTAAAACTTAAAAGCTACATAAATGTAATATATTTTTTAAAAATAAATCCATAAATAACCCTTATTATAAAAGGGGACTATTAAATACAACAACCCAAATTACTAAATGTAACAATCCTTTTAAAAAAATAAAGGAAGTTGACTTGTCTACCCTTATCCCCCTCAAAAAGAATACACTCTCTCTCATATCCTTCTCCTTCTTACCTGTAACCAACTCTTATCCCCTTTCATTTTTCTTCACCATTCTCACATTTCACACACAATACTCACGACTTTGCATTTCAACTCTTATCCCCTTAAAACAGATAAAGCAAGTCGGGCAGTGAACTCACAACTTGCGACTTGTAGCAAGTCATGAGTTCACTTGCAAGGAACTCTCGACGACTTACAGAAGTCGTGAGTTCACTTGCAAGGAACTCTCGACTAGTGAAAGTCGTGAGTTCATTTGCATGTAAACTCACGACTTGTGCCTTGCAAGTGAACTCACGACTTGCACAAGTGAACCCACGACTTGAGTCGAGGCGGCAGGACTCACCACTTAGCGGCAAGTCGAGGCGGAGGCACTAGGAACTCACCACTTAGATGCAAATCACCACTTATCTCAATTCAGTGAATTTTATTTTATATGGAAAAAGTGAGTTCTATGTGGGAAAGAGAGTCCTTCATTTCACAAAATAGTAGAAGAGATAAGTATAAATGGATTTTACGGTCTATGTAGGAGAGAGAGAGAGAGAGTCATTCATTTCACATGGTAGTAGGAGAGAGAGTGTGTAGAAAGAGGTGTTGATGGAGCATAAAGAAAGAAAAGGTTAAAATTGTCACATTTTGTCAAAGTTTTAAAAGGGTTGTTATAAAAAAGAGAACATGTAGAAACATTCATACTCAAAACCCCAAAACGTTGAGTTCACTTGAGTGCCCAGATGCTGAGATGACTAATTAATCTCATAAATGAATAAACAAAAAGTAGACAACATTAGTAATGACACCATCACACTATCACTACCATTATTAAAAAGAGAACAAAAGAATTTTTCATATGCTAAAAAAACCCCGATCTTATACCAAATTCTCTCTTTTCTCATGTATTACTTCCATTTGGTAGGTTTATGAGTAATGCATGAGAAAAGAGAGAGTTGACAATAAGATATTGGGTTATTTTGAGCACTCAATCAGTTAACAAAAACAAATTAGGAGAATAATATGGGACAAGGGGAGTACAATTTTAGATAATTCTATATTGTCAACAATTAAATAAGACTTTTTGAAAATAAAGAAAGTTGGTGACTCACTATAACCAAAGGAGCTTTGGTGTCCCAAACCGTGTCCCAATCCGTGTACCACTCCAATCTCAACCTTTCGTGATTTGTTAATTTATTTTCTTTTAATATCCATTAATAAATCATAGGCGGTTGAGATTGAAATGGTACACAAAATGGCACACCATTGTGGAACACCAAAGTTAGACCGCACTATAACAAGTGTTATTTTATTCGTTTTTTTTTTCTCAGTTAAGGATGTGTTAGTTTGTTTGCAATATTACAGTTTAATTTAGCTCTTTTTTTTTTATTTTGGTTCATTTAAGTTTAGTTATTTGCAATGCCATTCAATGTTTACTTTTTTAACTACTTATGTTCAATTTTATCAACTCACTCAACTAATATTGCTAAACATATCCTTAAGTTGCACTTTCACGTTTGAAAATTAAATAAAATAGTAGGATATGAACAAGTTAAGTTTAAATTAGGTTGTGTTTTGTTCATTTATATTGTTACAATTTATTTTATAATTTTCTTTCTTCAATTCAACTTTCTTCAGCTTAATTTAGTTCAATTTTGTTAATAGTTTTAAGTGCCTTCCGATTTTTTCTAGTTCTGTTCATTTTTTTTTATAAGTACACTACAATTTCGCTCTTATAATGAGCAAACACACCCTTTTATATGATAATTAGATAATTATAGTATGAAGTGCATTAATTATTATACCTTTCGTAAAAAAAATATGATTTTTGTATAACCAAGAAGATCGAGCTTGAATAAGTTTCCAAGAGATTCTTGAGAACAATTGTTTTTTTTGTAAAGGGTACATCAAAAATTAGGGATCCTCCTCTCGAGGGTCACCCCTAATCTATCAAAAAGAAGAATAGAAAAAAAATTACAATTATCGGCTGAAGAAACTGTAGTGCAATCAATAGTTGAGTGACCTAGCTTAGCCACCCAATCAGCCGTCTGTAAGTACGGTAATTCTATCGGGTATTTGCCACGCCTTCTGATGTAAACCTAACTTGGCATTTAGTATTTATAT